>MDKI01114913.1:0-18451 GCA_005239505.1 Nicotiana paniculata | reverse complement strand
TATATATATATATATATATAATAGTTCTAAATTTATGTGTGAATATAGAACATGGCGTATATGTATAATTTTGTATGTTCGTTGTGCAATTCGTTGGTTAATCTGTTGTATGATAATTTTGTATGCGTTTAATGAAATCAGTTTTTGGATCTAAAATATAAACAAATAAATAAAGAAAAACATAAATGTCAGTTCTTTTTCTGTGTGAATTTAAATCTATGTATCATTTTTTTTTAATTTGTGTGCAATTGCAATAGTAAATCAAGTTTATACACTGATTTGAGTTAAACTTTTAAACCAATATTTATTTTATCAAGAAGATACTTTGTTAGTCAGTTCTTCTTTCCAAAACTGATAAAACAAAAAATATATTTTTTTTCTCCGATCAGCCCTCGCCCTCGTTGCCGTCTGAGATGCGGCTGACCGTCGAAGGTCTAAATAGCTCTGTTAAGGAGCGCCACCAGTGAAGAATCCATGGCCAAAAATGGATAATCGAAGTGGTTTCTACATTAGCGGGTCCTTTTTTTACTTCAAACAGAGATGGAGCTTGGTGTTCTATTTATGGAGGTATTGACCAAGAAGTAAGTGAAGAGGGAAGAAAAGTGAGTTGTTGTGTTGGAACTTGGTGCTCCGATGACCATGGCACAGAGAAGAGAGGAAACAATGGTCTCTAGCTTTTAAGGCGGTGGCTGGAAAACAAAATAGGGGAAGAAACTTGGCTTTCTCTTTTTAATTTGATTTACTTATCAATTTAAAAAAAGAGAAACGAAAAGAGAGTAGGTACACAGATGTGGCTACTAGTTAAAGAAAGAAAATGAAAAAGTTTCTCATGCCCTAATGCTTAAAATAATTTAAGGACTTGGGAATAATGCTTGGACAGTTGGCTTCTTATTTTGTTTAGAGAAAATGGACTTCTGGAGCCATTGGGTTTCTTTCTTTAAAATTGGCAGAACTAGCTAGGTGGGTTTAAGAGGCTGCTTGGGCTTCTCCTTTTTTTAATAGGCAGATTTTTTAAAGGAAAAATGATATTATATATCCGCTGTAATAATAGCCAAAAAAATATATAAAATTTGTATATTATTTGTATATATATATACACACACATACATTCTATATGTTATATAAAAAATTTATATATTTTTATTATTAACCAAATGTAAATAGCTTCTGGCGTGGGCTAAAAGTGATAATACCCATTTTTTAAACGCTTTGTTTAAGTCTTTGGGCTAAAGGCCCACCATAAATAACAGCCTTGATCAAGTCTTTAAGAAGCTTGGGCTTTAGATGAAATGACCACCTGGGCCACAATTCTTTTTGGCAGATTTATAAAAAGAAATTTTCAGAAACCACTATTATTTAGTGCTTATTAACTTCCTATAGCAACTATATACATAATTACTTTCTACCGCTACTATTCAGTTGTTACAGTAGTGTATTCGCGCACAGCAGCAAAACGACCCTAAAAATCAGGGTAGTCCAGTTGTACGCATGTATTCACTTGTATTCGCTCCATGTATTCATGAATACAACAGCAAAAAATGCCTAAAATCAAGGCAGCCCAGTTGTACGCGCATGTATTCACATGTATTCGTGTTGCTGTATTCATGAATACAACAGTTAAAAGCGCCTAAAATCAGGGCAGTCCAGTTGTACACGCATGTATTCACATGTATTCGCATCATGTATTCATGAATACAGCAGTAAAAAACGTCTAAAATCAGGGCAGTCCAGTTGTACGCGCATGTATTCACATGTATTCGCTCCATGTATTCGTAAATAAAGTAACGACAATCACATTAAAAAGAGGTATATCCAGCTGTCTAAGAGAGAAGAAAAACATAAATAGCGTATTTCATGCCTTATTTCATGCCTCAATAGTAGTATATCCATAAATACTTATTTTGTTATAAAAAATAAAAGGTAGCTATAGAAAATAATATTTTAAAATAATTTTGATTTAAAATAAATAGGATTTATACATTTGTTGTATAACGTAAAATTTTCATTTATAAACTTGGGCAGAAGGCCGATTTTAAATTGTCTTGCTATTTTATTTAGGCTCATGGCCTAATTAAAAATTAAAAAAGGTTCTAAAAACTTTTTAATTTCAGATTTCGAAAATTCATCATATAGTCTTAATTTTCAGAATGTAAATTTAGTATTTATATTGTTCTATAAAAATTATAATTATTTTATTATCTCAATTGCTTAAAGTGTTAATTTATTTAACATTATATTTATTTATTAATTTATTTACCATGCTTGAAATGTTAATTTATTTAACATTATATTTATTTATTAATTTATTTACCATGCTTGAAATGTTAATTTATTTAACATTATATTTATTTATAATTTATTTAATATGCTTGAAATGTAATGTGTTTAACATTATATTTATTTGTTGTAACGACCCGATCGGTCGTTTTGAGATCTAATATTTTGTTCGATGGTTTGAGACTTTGAATACATTCATATGATGTATTTTGAATTTATTGTATGGCCGGTTATAGTTTTCGAATGATTCGGGATTGAATTGGAAGAATGAAGCTCGATTTTGGAAGCTTTAAGTCGGAAACATACTCGGAATCGAGTTCTTACAATTCTAATAGGTTCGTATGATAATTTTGGACTTGTAAGTATGTTCAGATTCAGTTTGGAGGTTCCTAGAAGGATTCGACACTATTTGTCAAAAGTTGGCAATTTGAAGAACTTAAAAGTTCATAAGTTTGATCAAGAGTTGACTTTAATATTATTGGACACCAATTGGTGTTCCGAGACTTTGGATAAGTCTATATAGTTGAATTGAACTTATATGCAAAATTTGGAAGTAATCTGAAGTGTTAAAATGTGATTCAGACACTCTTTTGAAAGAATGAAGATTTAACAACTTAAGAGAAATTTTATTCGGTTTGATCATCGATCCTTTGTTGTGATGTTCCCGTGGTTCTTTTGAGGCTTAGGATAAGATTGATTAATGTATTTGTACTTTTTGGTATGATTGAATGGGGTCCCGAGGGGCTCGGTTGTGTTTTGGATCATTGGTTGAGAAACCAGTTAAGTTAAGAATTTGGAGTTTGACTATGTCAATATCGGGTCAAGATGACATCTTTTTGGTGTTTTGAGTGCACAAGCAGGTTCTTAGCATGTTTTATGATTGAAATGCATATATAGTTTGTGTCTGGGAGGTTCCGAATGAGTTTTGGGTGCTAAAGCGAAGATTCTTTTGTTGCTGATTTTCTAGTGTAAAATAATTACAAAAATGTCATTTCTGTCTCTTAAATTTCCAGACTTCCTTTAAAACTTCAAAACAACATATCTCCCTCATTTTAAGTTGTGATTCAAGAGGCTATCTTGGGTGTGATCTCGCAAGGATTATGTAGGCTTATCAAATGTGAATTTCGGGGTCATCTAGTATCTGATTCGAGTTATAACAACTGCTGTATTTTTTTATTTATTCCGAAATTTAGCCACTTTTCCTCATATAGTTTTGGATCTCGGATTTGAATTTCTCCAAGGCATCTCAAACCAAATCTGTGCCCAACAACCTAGCCTCACCTGGCTCAAACCAACCAACTGGAGAACGACATTGTCTCCCATATAGGGCCTCATAAGGAGCCATCTGAATACTCGATTGGTAGCTATTATTGTTAGCGACTCTGCAAGCGGCAAAAACTGATCCCAAGAACCCTCGAAATCTACAACACAGTCATGAAGCATATCATCTAATATCTGAATGGTGCGCTCGGACTGCCCGTCCATCTGGGATGAAATGATGTACTTAACTCAACCCGTGTGCCTAACTCAAGTTGCACGACTCTCCAGAAGCGCGATGTGAATTGCGTACCTCGATTGGAGATAATGGATACTAGCACACCGTGGAGACGAACAATCTCGCGGATATAGATCTGAACCAGCTACTTTGAAGAATATGTGGTCACCACTGGAATGAAATGAGCCGAATTGGCCAACATGTCTACAATCACCCATACTGCGTCGAAATTCTTCAAAGTTCGTAGGAGCCCAACAACGAAGTCCATGGTAACACGCTCCCATTTTCACTCGGGAATTTCAAGTCTCTGAAGAAAACCGCCTGGCCTATGATGCTCATACTTCACCTGCCGACAATCTAGACACCGAGCCACATACTCCACTATATCTTTCTTCATTCTCCTCCACCGATAATGCTCCCTCAAATCCTGATACATCTTAGTGGCACCCGGATGAATGGATTACTACAAAATGTGGGCCTTATGAAGGATCAACTCATGCAACCCATCTACACTAGGCACACATAATCGCCCCTGCATCTGCAACACATTGTCATCTCCAATAAAAACCTCCTTGGCATCGCAGTGCTATATTGTGTCTTTAAGGACAAGCAAATGGGGGTCGTCATAATGAATCTCTCTAATGCGATCATATAAAGAAGACCGAGAAACCACGCAAGCAAGAACCTACCTGGGATCCGAAACTTCCAATCTCACAAACTGATTAGCCAAGGCCTGAACATCCAGGGTTGGTGGCCAATCTGCTGTCGGTAAATATGTTAAACTACCCAAGCTCTCCGCCTTTAGACTCAAGTCATCATCCACCACATTGGTCTTCCCAGGATGATATAGAATAGTGATAAGTTAAGATTCTTTTGTTTGAACCGATGTTGTAGACTCCAGTGGTCAGTATAGACCTCACAAGGGACACAGTAGAAGTAGTGTCACCAAATCTTTAATGCATGATCAATAACTGCCAATTCCAAGTTGTGGACCAGATAATTCTTCTCATAGACCTTTAAATGTCGAGATGCGTAGGTAATCACCCTACCATCTCGTATCAACACCGTGTCAAGACTAACACGTGACGCATCATAATACACAATGTAAGACCCCGAACCCGTAGGCAACACCAACATTGGGGCTGTAGTCAAATCAGTATTGAGATTTTGAAAGCTCGCCTTACACTCCTCGGACCATCTGAAAGGAGTGCTCTTCTGGGTCAATCTGGTTATAGGTGCAACAATGGATGAGAAACCCTCTACGAAACAACGAAATATCTGACCAAACCAAGGAAACTCCGAATCTCAGTAGCTGAATACGGTCTGGGAAAACTCTGAATTGCTTCAATCTTCTTCGGATCTACCCTTATCCCCTCACTCGACACCACATAACCCCCAAATTCCACTGAATCAAGCCAGAATTCACACTTTGAGAATTTTGCATACCGCTCCGGGATCATTTTCAAAAAGTCAAAGTTAAGTCAACATTTCTAACTTAACCTTCTAATTTAAGAACCAAAGGGTCCAATTCAACCCGATATCTTCCCGAAACGAAACTAATCAACCACTTAAATCATAAAACTCAAATTACCGGTTGGGTCATTACAACCACCATCCAGTGATTCCAACTGTGGTTTGTTTCAGACTTCTGCTTTCGCTATGCGAACAAGTAAGTTCTTATTTTACGATTTATGCACTATCTAATGTGTTTAAATAATCTCTATCTTACAATACACTTTGCGTTGTCCATGTTTTGATGATTGAGTCTCATATGACAAACAAATCAATCCATCCCTCACGAGTCTCTTGTCTTGTACTTCCCTAATGTATGCGTACATGTTTGAGACATTAGGAGTATATACTTTTTAGTAAAGTTTGAATCACGCATATTATACTTGAGACTTGTTTATGAATTTTTTATTAATGCTGGGTTGTGCATAAATATAGTGAACTTGGACATTTGAATTAAATGCATATCGTCCTGTGCTTTAGCTATGCATATTGTTATATGCTTTATTTGTGAATGCGCTACATGCAATACATATGGGGACATGTAGTAAGGTGCATCTTCTTCTTCTTATTATTCTTCTTATTATTATTATTATTATTGTTGTTGTTGTTGTTGTTGTTGTTGTTGTTGTTGTTGTTGTTGTTGTTGTTGTTATTATTATTATTATTATTATTATTACATTCAAGATCGCATCGATGAAACCGTAGGATCGTTTACGAGACATATAACCTAAGCAAGGACCAAACCTTTACGACTCTCTAGAGCCCTAACAACGCCTTCATACGGCTAACACAGGCTTCACAGTAGTTCCATCCAAAGGACAGGTTCAGTCCCTATCAGAGCTACAGTATCTCAACCTCAGAATCATCGGAATAGTCCTTTTATAAAGGACGCAGTGCCATATTACTACAGTCTAGTATGTTATTAATCCAATAGAGGCGTTCAGCCTATCATTTAGGCTAATTCTAGACACAAATAAAAGGGGAAAAAAATTATAATTACCTTAAATTTAATCCACACCAGATATGAGCAAACTAGTTGTTCTTATTTATATGGAAAGAGGTTTTTACAAGATAAAGAGTGGGAGAGAGGTGACCAAAGTCTGCCCCTTTCAAACTAAAAAATGGATCCTTATATAGACTAGATCCTTAAGAAATATAAAAGAAAACAACAAAACGCTTCGGTAAGTGCTTACCTCATACTTATATAATTGCCTCGACATGTGGGCCTGCTTCTTTTACAAAGAAGACAACTTTATGAAAATTTTTCTGACAGCTTTATTAAAGCATCTACATTATTCATCCGCTTATCCTTTGTCTTCTGATTGTGTTGTCATGTTGGAAGATGCTTCCACCTTTTCTTGAAATTGTTGAAGATATTTTTCAACGTCAATATCAATATCTTTTGTGTTATCAACACTTTGTGCTTCACCTGCTAAACATGTAGCTTCTTCGTCTTCTGTGGCATTACCAGCAGATTCCATGGAAATATCATCTTGATGTTCTAATCCCAGGTTTTTTATTAAATCTTTCTTTATCTCCATCATATAAGAAGCAATTAATTCAGACTTGGATAATATAACCTTTTTCATTTTTAGCTTACAAGTAATGTGCTTAAAAGGACTATCATCTAGATCCTCTTGTTGGGACTTCAGCTGAGTCTCCTGCTTGTATCTCGCAAGGGTAGTCTTAATGAAGTTCAAAATATCTTGTCCTATCAATTGTCCTTCAACATTTTTCTTAACAACCTTGTTCCAAAATTTAGTATAAAATTTTCTTTTAAGACAAGGAAAGTTGTCCTCATCTTTGGCTACTTTAACTGTCCATCTCATGATCCAAGGGATTGAAAATTCAATGAAAAAGTACATCATAGACATACCTTTAAAGAAAACATCATCATTTTGTAATTGTTTAATTTTTGGAGATATGTCTACCCATTCAACATATAATTATTTATAATCATCTGGTAAAATCTTCATTGAAGGGCCATATGAGGTCCACCACTTAGCAAACCCATTTGGAATGCTTTGTTCAAATATATGAGAACATATCTTGATGAACCAAGTGTGTTTTTGTTCATCATTTTCAGAGAGCAAAGTTTTATTAAAACTTTCCATGTAATCCCAATAATTATATTTAACTGCAACTTTTTGCTTTGGATGGATATAATACTTTTTCTTTAAGGTTCTTAAACCCCATTCTTCTGGAGTAACAACCTTCTCGATAATAATCTTTGAAAAGCTATAAGCTTTTGATTTCCCTGCTCTAAGGAAATGATTGAATTCAGCTGACCCTGCAGATTCCAGGATTTTTTCATAATGCATCTTGTATTTATAAGCAATCGTTGGATACAATGTCGTATCAAGATACCTGTTCATCAATTCTTGTGGTTTGTCTTGCCATCTTAAATCAGAATGATTAATTAGAAGTATAACTTCTTTCTTGGTATTTTTATGAAATACCTCTGTATTGGTATTACCTTCATCTGTAAGAGCAGTAGAGTATGATGGGTTACTGCTACTACTTGTTCCTTCTTGTGACTTTATAAAGTCAAGAAATTGTATATACATTGGGTGGTATGTATTAAGACCTGTATTAGATGCCAAATTCGTTGCTATTAGCCTTTGGCTTCCCATTTTGGATATTTCCCCGGCTGCAGATCCGCCTCCTTGGTAGGATCCTTTACCTTTTCCTCTTCCTCTATTAGAGGAGTGACTTCCTCCTGGCCAAGGTGGCCTCATAATCCTGCAAAAAATTGATTTAGAAAGCTATTAGCTTAAATATTCTCTAGTGAGAAAGTCAGGGAGACTATTTTCTACTCCCTTTTTATATTGAATTTCAAAATCAAATGGAGCTAATAAAGATTTCCATCTAGCAAACATTTGTTTGGATACATCATGTTTAACATCTTTATTAAAGATTAACTTTGCAGCTTGGTAATCAGTTTTTATTAAAAACTTTTATATATGTGACGACCCAAAGGGCCATCACCTGTTTTCTTATCCATTATGTGTTCCGACGCCTCGAAAGCCTCCGTTAATCTCACCACGATATGCGTGCGCATCCCGGGCGTTTAGCAGAGAAGATTTTATGTGAAAACTTGATGAAAAGTTGAAATTTATAATAATTAGTTGATTAAAGTTGACTTTCGTTAACATTTTTTGTGAACGGACCCGGACCCGTGATTTGACAGTCCCGGAGGGTCCGTAGAAAAATATGGGACTTGGGCGTATGCCCGGAATCGAATTCCGAAGTCCCAAGTCCGAGAAATGAATTTTTAAAGAAAATTATTTTCTGAAAATAATAAAGACTTTTGAAAATGAATTTTGATGTGAAACATGTGTTACCAGACCCGTATTGTGGTTCCAGAGCCCGGAATAGGTTTAATATGTGTTATATGAGCTAACTGTAAAACTTGGTGTAAAACGGACTTGGTTTGACGTGTTTTGGATAAACAATGGTAAATTTGATAGTTTATGAAGTTTGAGAAAATCCTATAGATTTTGGAGTTTAATTCATTATTTTTTATGTTATTTTGGTGGTTTCATTACTCGAATAAGTCCATAGGATGATTTTGAGGTCGTGTGTATATTGGGTTTGAGGTTTCGAGGGCTCGGGTGAGTTTCGGGTAGGTCCCGGGAGGTCTTTACGCTTAAAATATAGATGTTGGAGGTCACATAACTCATATCTCTGAACTTACCACCGTGGTCCGCGGTCCTTTTTCGCGGACCGTGCTGAGGGCTTCGCGGTCGATTTTTCGTGGTCCGCGGTGGAGGAGCTGGGCCACTGGTCCGACTACGGATGCCTATATTTTTTTATATACAAGGAATTTTGAGATGATTCAAAAATGAAAGTTGTACCCCTTCGTGTATAGTTTCCAGAAAGGTAAAGAAATCGTAATTTGTATATTTGTAGAGAAAGTTATGGCTAAAATACTAAAGCATGTCACTGCAATCATTTTTCTTGGTTTTCTTCATCTTTTCTTGGCCTTTGCTAGCGCGGCCACGGTCCATTTTTCGTGGTCCACGGTGGGGGACCTGCTGGGGGTATAAATGGACGGGAATTTAAGTTATTTTCATTTTTCAAAGCCCTAAAAACATAAGAGGTGATTTTCCAAACATTCTTTCTTCTCCAAAACATTAGTAAGTGATTTCTAACTCATTTTCTTTACTCCTTAATTTCTTTTTACAAGATTTCACCCTGGAATCTAAGCCTAAAACATGCAATTTAGAGTAGAAAATTGGGAATTTGGGTAGAGTTAGGCCCTTTTGAATTTTCTTGGTTTAGACCTCGTTTTGGGGTTGAATTTGAAAACAAATGATATATTTGGGCCCGTGGGTGAATGGGTGACATGGTTTTGGTCCGAGCCTCGTGTTTGGACCAAGCGGGCCCGGGGTCGAATTTTGTATTTTGGAAGAATGCATGGAAATGGGTAATTAGGCTATGCAATTGAATTATTGAATCCTTACTGATATACTTGAGTTAATTATGTCCAGATAATACCATTTCGGAGTTGAATTTTAAAGGAAAGGCGATGTTAGAGGGTTGATTGCTATATTTTCGACCCGAGGTAAGTGTTTGATCTAACCTTAGCTTGAGGGAATAGGAGTTGAGTCTTATTTGCTACTTGCTAATTGTCAAGTACGATGTATAGGCATGGTGACGAGTATTTATACATTGGTGTCTAGCATGACCGTGAGTCTTTATATTGTGAATATTCTGATTTTGTTGTAACTTCCATGCTTAATTGATGATTTCTATATGTTGTAAAGAGCATGTGAAGGGAATTGTGATCTTTAAACTTCGTGGAGCGTTGGCTCGAGTTGAAATACAAATTTGAAGGTATATGAGATAATTAAATCTTTGGAGCATTGGCTCAAGTGATAATGTGAACTATGAGATGAAAGTGAAAGAAAGAGTAAGAGTTATTGGTTTATTCCCTTTCCGGGACGTTTTGTTGTTTGTTGATTTTCTCCCTTGTCGGGACATGAAAACTTATTGATGTTGTTCCCTTACCGGGATTTAATTGTTTAATTGATGTTCTTTTGCCGGGATTTCTACTTCTATTCTCTTTACTCCCTTGCCCTTTGTTTGTGATTGTTGTTTGGGGTGAGGAAGAGTGTTAAAGCACGAAGGGTGATGTCGTGCACTATTTGTTATTATGAAGAAGAGTGATAAAGCACGAAGGGTGATGTCGTGCACTGTATGTTGAGATTATTGTTATTGTTCCCTTGCCGGGATTTCTACTTCTATTATGTTTACTCCCTTGACCTTTGTTTGTGATTGTTGTTTGGGTGAGGAAGAGTGTTACAGCACGAAGGTTGATGTCGTGCACTGTTTGCTATTATGAGGAAGAGTGATAAATCACGAAGGGTGATGCCGTGCACTATATGGTGAGATTACTATTATTGTTCCCTTGCCGGGATTTAATTGTTTAATTGATGTTCCCTTGCCAGAATTTCTACTTCTATTTTGTTTACTCCCTTGCCCTTTGTTTGTGATTGTTGTTTGGGTGAGGAAGAGTGTTAAACCACGAAGGGTGATGTCGTGCACTGTTTGCTATTGTGAGGAAAAGTGATAAAGCATGAAGGGTGATGCCGTGCACTATATGTTGAGATTACTGTTATTATTTTCTTGCCGGAATTTAATTGTTTAATTGATGTTCCCTTGCCGGGATTTCTATTTCTATTATGTTTACTCCTTTTCCCTTTGTTTGTTATTGTTGTTTGGGTGAGGAAGAGTGTTAAAACACGAAGGGTAATGCCGTGCATTGTCTGCTATTGTGAGGAAAGAGTGTAAAGCATGAAGGGTGATGTCGTGCATTGTTTGATATTGTGAGGAAAGAGTGTAAAGCACGAAGGGTGATGTCGTGCCATGATTTACATTGATTACATTATACATTGCATAGTGAGGAAGAGAGTAAAAGCACGAAGGGTGATGTTGTGCCATGATTTACATTGATTACATTATACATTATATAGTGAGGACGAGAGTAAAAGCACGAAGGGTGATGTCGTGCAAGTTTGTGATTTCTGATCCTTATTGATATTTTGGCCTTGTTGTTCCTTTCTTTATTTGAGATTTCTTATATGAAATTGTTATCTCCCCACGGCGTGTTCTTCCTTTATTGATTGATTACTTCATGTACTTCTTTTACGTTGTATGTATGTGTGTGTGTGTGTATATATATATATATATATATATATATATATATATATATATATATATATATATATATATATATATATATATTCGAACTGCATAGGTTTATTTGGTAGTCTGGTCCTAGCCTCGTCGCTACTTCGCCGAGGTTAGGCTAGACACTTACTAGCACATGGGGTCGGTTGTGCTAATACTACACTATGTGCTATTTTGCACAGATCCAAGTCTTGGATAGCAGTAGTAGTACAGGAGCAGGCCTTCAGTCCAACGAGATACCGAGGTATCCTTGCAAGCGTCCGCAGGCCCGTCGTCTCCTCTATCTATTATTTTAGTCTGTTATCTCATTATACTCGAGACAAACAATTGTGTTTTCTTTCAGACGATTGTATTTAGTACTCTAGTAGTTCGTGAGTATTTTGACACCAGTCTTGGATAGAGGCTTATGTTGAATTTTCCGCATTTCTATTCAGTTATTTTTTTCCCTATAATTTAAGACTTCCACTTTATTATTAAATTCCATTGTTTGCACGCGATTGCTGATACTTGTTAAATGAGGTAACGTGTTAATGAAAAAGGTAATTACGGTTTGGCTTGCCTAGCTTCCACTAGTAGGCGCCATCACAACTCCCGAGGGTGGGAAATCCGGGTCGTGACAATATAAATCAGTCTGAAATTTCAAAACGCATTTAACTATAACAAAAATTTCTTTTGCTATAGTAGCATAATTCTTTTGGCTATTATTCCATTTTACTGAATAAAATTGAATCAAGTATTCTTGTTTATTA
The DNA here is from genome assembly GCA_005239505.1 of Nicotiana paniculata. Taxonomy (NCBI): domain Eukaryota; kingdom Viridiplantae; phylum Streptophyta; class Magnoliopsida; order Solanales; family Solanaceae; genus Nicotiana; species Nicotiana paniculata. The sequence goes on along the minus strand of MDKI01114913.1, from coordinate 6,223 downwards.
TCAGGAGAAATTTGTTTCAATATTCCGCCATAGCCAATATTTGAGGCATCAGTCTCCACAATTTTCCCCCAGCTTGGATTAGCAAGTGTGAGACATGGAAGGTTATTAACCTTAGCCTTAATATGTTGGATTGTCTGAGTATGACTATCAATCCAAGCTTTAGGATTTTTCTTCAATCTAACATATAAGATAGAGGTATCTTTTGCCAAATCCTTTATAAAAGGGAAAATATAATTTAGGCTGCCCAAAAATCTCTGCAATTGAGTTTTATCAAGAATTTGATCAGGAAATTTAGAAGCAAATTCAATACTTCTTTGTATAGAGTTGACCCAAAAATATGACATTTGTCTGAAAATGATGCATCTTTGGTTTAGATATAACCAAACCATTTTGAATAATAAGTTTTTTAAATAAATCTAGATGTTTAAAATGCATCTCAAAAGTTTTAGAAAAAAACTAAGATATCATCTATATATGCTATTATAAAATTGCTATATGGAATTAAAATATCATTCATTATTTTTTGAAATTCAGAAGGAGCATTTTTCAAACCAAATGGAATAACATTTCATTCATATTTCCCCATAGGGACATTGAAAGCAGTTTTATATTTATCTACTTCATAAATCTGTATCTGCTAATAACCAGATTTTAAATCAAATTTAGAAAATATAATAGCATCATGTAATCGATCTAATAATTTTTTTTATTAGGTATAGGATACCTTATCCATTTTAAAACTTATTAAGAGGTTTATAATTAATAACCAATCTTGGAACACCTATTTCATGTTGTGCATGTTTGTTAACATAAAAAGCAGTACAAGACCATTTTGATTTAGAAGGTCTGATAAGGCCCTTCTGTAATAACGAATTTATTTCGTTTTTACATAATTCCAAATAATCAGAATTCATTTGACAAGGTCTTGCTTTAGTAGGGATATTATCTTCCAGGAAATCTTCTTCATATGGAAGAGTAACTACATATTTTTTTCTTTCCCAAAACACATTTGGATGATCACCACATATTTATAATGAAAATTGATTGTAAAAAAATAATTTTTCCCTAATTTTATGATTTTGAAGAGTCTCATCAATAGTAAGACTACAAATTCATTTTTAAGAAAATCAATTTGTTTATTTTTTGAAAAAATTCTATTTTTAATTTCATTGATAAATCTAGAAAAAAGTTGAGCAATAAAATCAATCCTTATTTGTTTTCCTTCAAAAGTACCAGTTATTCCAGTTTCATCCCATAGAATAATTGGATATATATGCCAAAAGAAAGGCATTCCCATAATGACTTCATTAGAAATATTTTTGACCAAAACAAAAGTTTTAGGGAGACAAATATTATTTGTACAAATATAAGCTTTGGGTAATTTATATTCTATACCCATTTTTTGACCACTTGCATTTCGAAGATTGTGAGTTGTTTTATGAAAATATTTCGAAGGTATAAGTCCTTCCTGCATACAATTCAAATCAGCTCCGCTATCAATAAGAGCAGTAAATTCCTTTTTAAGATTATAATCAATATAAAGAGTAATTTTTGCAATTGGTTTATGAGTTGTAATTAACTCAATAGTACCCAAAAATAATTCTTTATTATCATGAGAAATTTTTGGAGTTTCAGGAAGATTATCTTGAAAATGAAAAATATCAGGAAAATTATTTTCATTTTCATCGTCAATGATAATCTTCTTACCTTGTCTTTGTTGGAAGACATCACTCTCTATATGAGTAATTTTGTTATCTAGAACCATATTATGATTCTTTAATAAAGAAATTTCGATATTTAGGTTATTAACCTCTTGTACTAAATAATGTATAGTAGTAAAAATATAATACCTTTGAGTTTTAGCTATCAGCTGCCTTTTTACGTTTGCCATAGAATAAGAAGTATTATCAGAAGTAGTTTCTGGAGTAATTCTAGTAGTACCAGAATTATTCTCAATCTTATCAATAATCCGAGATCTTATAATAGGATCCTCCACTATTTTGAGTATCTCTGTTAAATTGTTATTACTCAATACATTTATGTTCAAATCCTTGAACTGAGAATATAATTGATAAAAGTAATCGTTCTTGTCTTTATTTTCGCAGGGTTGGCCAATTTGACAAGGAGCACATTCATCATCCGAGGAAGATGAAGACATATAATCTTCTTCATGAAGGACTCTTAAATCTTCATTAGTATTGGAAGATTGGTCATTATCATTATCAGACTGATCTGTACTAGAATTTACTGGTGAAGAATTCAATAGAATCTTACATAAATAATCCTTAATGTTATCATCAAGATCAAGGCTCTTGATTTTATCCTTGACTTTACAATTTTTTGCATAACGTCCTATTCGTCCACATCTATGACAGGCATTAGACTTATTAGTCTTGTAATAATTCTTCCGACTTTTGTAAGCCTTTTGTCCTTTTTCACGTTTTTAAAACATTTGTCTTTTCCTTCTTGTCTATAAGACTTTCCTTTATAAAAATTCTTTTCCTTGTATCTTTTAGACTTCTTAGAAATTTTTGGCATTTCTATAGCAAATTGTTCACGGAATTCACCCAATTGTTGTTTTTCTGCCATATGTTTCTTTATTTGCTGGTTGAGTTTTATTTCGTTGCACAACTCAAAACCCTCTTGAGTACAGATGCTAATAAGCTTTCCATATGTAAAAGCATCATAATTAATGCTAACATTATCTCCCCTTAAATTCTTTCGAATTATTTCTGCAAATAATGTAGGGAGACCGTCTATGAACTTAAACTTCCAATGAGAGCTGTTACATTCAGCCAATTCCATAACCCTTGAAAGGAATACATCTTTATACCATCTAAAAGATGTAAGTGTTCTACATCGTAGATTTTGGAGCATAGTCTTAATAGTTTCACTATTATCAGATCATCTTCCTGAAAAATGTTCAATAATGATTAGAATTAGTGTATAAACCACATTTGGTACCTGATTTGTACCTTCTTGTTTAACAACATTTAATATTGTTGATCGTTGGGTTCCATCGAGATAATTATCCCACCATCCTTTTAATTGTCCAGTGAAACCTGATATAACCATCTGGGCAATTGACGTCTCATCGTTCTTATTAGCCTTGCAAATAGTACTATACATAAGATTTCTATGCATCATAGTATATATTTGTCGGTCAGTAAAACCATCTATGTTCCATTCATAGATCTCTTTTCCATTATAACTATTAGACATGTAATTTTCTTGTTCTTCTATAAGAATGTCTTGAGGAGTAGGGCAAGGATAATAAAACATCATTTGTATTGGCTTTCGAGCATGTTTTTCTGAGATTTTATTTATCTCATCAGGAATATAATTCCTGGAAGATTCTCCATTATCCATTTGGAGAGGAGTGATCTTTAATCCTTCAAATTTTTCTTCCAACATCCTTTCTATATCATCCAGATTCCTTAATTTAATTTTTTTTATATCTGGAGGAGGTTGGATAGTTGGAGTAGTTGTTACTACCCCCTTACCTTTGCCATCCTTGCTCTTCTGCATTTCGGAGCATAACTTATCAATTTTATCATGTAAAGAGAGAATATGTTCCCCTAAGATGCTCACATAAATATTAGTATAATTATGTTGTCGCATTAAAGCCTTAATATGACGAACAATAATTAAAGCAATATCATTTTCAAAAATATTAGCAAAAGCTGTAAAAGAAATAACTTTATCATCCTTTTCAATTTGAAAAGATTGTTGCGGAGGTAATATAGACTTGGTAATCGTACTATCAGACAATTTATAATCTTTTTCTAACATAGTAAGATGATCCTAAACATATTTGGTCATAAACCATGGAAAAAATGTAATTCCTTTATTAACTCTTGAAAGATCCTCATAAAAATCTTATTGAAAGAAATTTTGTTGATCTTTATTAAAGGTTTTTAAAAACCAATTATGAAAATGTTCCCATTTAGGTTGTAAATTTTTTTTTTGGATCTTTTTCCTTATCAGAGATCCTGGTGAAAAAATCAATTTTGGTGTATTATTCGTGTAAACCATGTGGAAAATCCATATCGGATAAAGTAAGTTCCATATCAGGAGTGACAACATGATTACAGATTTTGATATTATCAACATGATTTTGAGAATCATCTTCTCTAATCTGAGAAGTTGATGCTCTAGAAGGCAAGTCAACAATATAATCAGTAGGAGATGTATATGAAGAGCTACCAGATCTTATCATTCTGGATGGTAAGCCAATATTATCAGCATGACTCATGAGAGAATCATCAAATATAATTTTAACAGTTCGATTTGGGGTTTGCTCAATTTCAGAAATATCTGAATTGACATACTGTTTGGGTGGAATTGCTTCCTCAATTACCCATTCCTTTGGGAAATCTATTTAATCCCATTTAATAGGTCTTCTAGTTATAACTTTTGATCTACCGAAATTAGTTTCAATAAAAATTTTAAAATCCATTATTTTGCACATAGGATTTAAAGTATACAAAGGTCTATAATAAATCATATAATAGATACATATTATTATTATTATTATTATTATTATTATTATTATTATTATTATTATTTATTATTATTATCATCGAATATAATATTTGCACAAGTATGTAAAGTAAGTATCTTCTATATTGACTCTCGTCATTTCTTCATTAGGGCAGTCTATAATATTTATTGAGTACTATTGGTACTCACCTTCCATTCTTGTACTCTATCTATAAATATTGATTGGATCTCCAACGAGATTTCATTAGTAAGTATTGGATAGCTGATACAGTTCCAATGGTGAGTTAACTATTTTATTCTACGAGGAATTAGAGTTTTTAGGTTATTTCTAGTTTCTCTATTGTACAAACCATATAATGTATTACGTTTAGTAGCTCAAGATTTGTGCTACCCTAGTCTTATATTGTAATGTTGCTTTCGCATTGTAATTAAATAGTTGGATTTTATTTGTGATATTTGTGTCTTTTATTAAAACTACTGTGGTCTGTATATATATTTGTCACCTCATATTTATGATACTTTTGAATACATAGTATATGTAAATTAGTTCGAGTTCGAATTATTTTTTTTCACTAAGATCAAAGTCTTAACTTATCTCGGTTCAAACAAAGCTTTAACTTTCCAAAATAGTTTTATCGCTTCCGGAGTACATCAAACAATTTCAATTTATTTAAAAGATTATTCAATGATGTCAAACAATATTAGACTCAATTTCATAATGAAAGACTCAATCAAAATCAAATACCACCCAAACAATTCAACCCTGATCCCCATGATCAAACCGGAAAATCAAAATCAAGTATGGGTGAATCATAAATCCATGGGTTTAATTTATGCTTAAATTTCATTTGAAGGCTATTAAGGCACTTAATTCGTCGATGTGATGATTCTAGTGTTTGTGTCAAAATTACCCAATCTAAATTTCATGTTTAGATGTTGATCTAAAGGTAAATCCATGATATAAACTCAAAGTTATATTTAATTCACTTACCCCCAAGGCGGTGTGTGAAAATTTAGCTACAAACTTCTCTTGGCTGAGCTCTTAAGGTCCCAAAATGATGAATAATAAAATAAAAACGTGAAATCCAACCTTTATACTTAACTAATTTTGGCTTTGTGCTCGGACCCACATGTTGCACGTCTATCGCATAGGGGCCAACATGTGACTTGTGTGTGCAACACGCCTTTATTGCGCATGGTGCTGCCTGTGTTTTGGGCGTGCAGTGCACATACCATAACACAATATGTAGTTTTTTGATTTTTCCAAACTTACCCCAATGACGATAGAATTTATCTGAGCCCGTTGAGACCCAACTAAATCACAACAATAGGTCTTAAAATACCATACAATTTTGTACAAAGTCTCAAAACATGAATCATATCGCAAATACTCAAAATTAGGGGTTGGTTATTACACCATCCCTTCTTAAACCATAATTAAGTAGTGTGTATATACACATCAATTTTTTTTACTAGTTAAATCATAATTTATACAAGTAGAATATAAACATAGGTTAAAAATAATTAGCCTCGTTACTTATTAGTAAGTTGCATAAAATTACTTTAGCTCCATCAAAAGTTTCAACTTGTAGGGTGTGTTTGGTATGAAGGAAAATGTTTTCCAATTTTTTCATGTTTGATTGGTTCAAATGTTTTCGAAAACATTTTCCTTATGAACTCATTTTCCTCCAATTGGAGAAAAATATTTTCCTTATCAAGA
>ML321125.1:0-22034 GCA_005239505.1 Nicotiana paniculata | reverse complement strand
AACCAATTCTAAAATAACTTGCATAATTGAATTACAAAATAATAAGTAAAAGCTATAAAAATCGATGTTTGCTTCACTGAGTAGTAATCCACAGATTTTTCTTCACTTCAATGTCTTCCTTCCTTCAAGTTGTGTTTTTGGGTCTATTTATATGTTTGGTGTAAAACCAAAACATGTAGGAGACTTCTATTCCAACCGGGAAACACTTAAAACTCTTTAAACTCGGAATTGACCGGACCTCGGGACCCAGGCGTTTGGGCTCAAACGCCCCTTTAAAGCTACGGCAGACCTGGCTTTAGGGCTCTGACGCCCCACTAACGCCAGGCTGACCCTGGCTTTAGGGGCCAAACGCCCCACTAACGCCTGGGTTGGCCTGGCTTTAAGGCCAAAACGCCTGGCTATAGCCCGGGTCACTCCTTTTCGACTCTTGATCGTATTTTCGACGTTCATGCATCCATTTAGCTCGGTTTCCATCTCCAATGCACCTACACATGAAATAAACTCCATTATGCACATAAAAAGTGTATTTTTTTTTTATCATTAACGCACATAAAATGTAAGGCATATAACTTGTTAAACCATGAATTCTAGCCACGCATCATTTATGCCAAGTGTGATGTTATTGAAAGGATAGAACTATGGGATTATTTAAATGTATTAGCCTCTGATATGACATTACCATGGCTTGTAGGAGGTGACTTTAATGTCATATGGGATGAAGAGGAGAAGTATGGAGGCCTACATGTTTCCCTAAATGAAGTTGATGATTTTAGGCATTGCATTAACACCTGCAACTTGACAGATTTGGGCTTCAAGGGAATTATATTTACATGGTGGAATGGAAGGTCGGATGATGACTGTATCTTTAAGAGACTTGATAGGTGTCTAGGTAACTGCGAATTTCAGCAGACTTTCCCTGTCCTAGAGGTAACTCATCTCAAAAATAGGGTCTGACCACTGCCCTATGCTGCTGAAATGTGATATTGAATCCACACTTGTTAAGAAGCCATTCAGGTTTCTTAATTTCTGGGTAAAACATGCATCTTTCAAAGGGGTAGTTAAGGAAAACTAGACAGCTGATTTTTGTGCAAATCCGTTTGTGATCTTCAATTATAAGTTGAAGAAACTTAAGAAGGCGCTGTCTAGTTGGAGCAAAGCTACATATGGGACATCTTTCAAAAGATTGCTAGCCTAGAAGAGGTTGTATTGGTCCATGAAAGAGAGTTTGAGGCTTTTCCTACTCAGATGAATAGATAGAGATTGCAGAAGGTACAAGTAGAAATGATTAAATATTTGGCATTAGAAGAAGAATTCTGGGGACAAAAAGCAGGGATGGATTGGTTCAAAGATGGTGATAGAAATACTAAATTCTTCCATGCTCATGTTAATGGGAGAATGAGAGGTTGAAGCTTAAAAGAATCCAAGACAGCATGGGTAACTGGATTGAAGAAGATGATCTTATAGCAGAAGAGGCAGACAATTTTTACAAGGATCAGTTCTGTGAAAGTGTGGTGCCAACCAATTTTAAGATATTAAACCATGTACCTAGCATAGTTGACATGACACAGAATGAGCAACTCATGAGCATACCTACAAAAAAAGGAATTAAGAGGGCGGTATTTGGTCTAAATGGAAATTCAGCAGGGAGTCCAGATGGCTTTACAAGAGAATTCTATCATTCTTGTTGGGACATAATCGAGGAGGATATATATGCAATGGTATTAGCTTTCTTTTGTGGACAGCAGCTTCCCAAATGTGTGACACACACAAATATAGTTCTTTTACCAAAGAAGAAGGAAGTAACTACCTTTGCAGACATGAGGACAATAAGTCTAAGTAACTTTGTGAATAAGATCTTTTCAACGGTGATACATGAAAGACTAGTTGGATTACTTCCTAGTTTGATCTCTAAAGAACAGGTTGGCTTTGTAAGGGGGAGGAGTATTGTGTAGAATGTGTTATTGACACAAGAAATTATAACAGATATTCGACTAAGAACAAAGGCTGACCCTAATGTAGTTATCAAACTCGACATGGCAAAAGCCTATGATAGGTTATCATGGTTGTTTCTCACAAAAATGTTGAGGAAATTGGGATTTTCAGAGGGCTTCATTGGGATGATATTTGATCTATTAGGGAACAATTGGTATTCAATTTTAGTTAATGGTCAGCCTCATGGATTTTTCAAGTTATCTAGGGAAGTTAAACAAGGTGACCCGTTGTCACCTACACTATTTATATTGGCTGTTGAAGCTCTTTCGAGAGGTTTAAACTCATTGCATATGGATCTGAACTTTTGTAGATTTGGACTTCCAAAATGGAGCCAAAAAATAAATCACATGTCCTACGCTGATGATACCATAATCTTCTCCTCATCTGATGAAATGTCACTAAGGCTGGTGATGAGTATTTTGTGTGCTTATGCGGCAGCTTCTGGACAGTTAGTGAATAAGAACAAATCTGCCATCAATATGCACCATTTGACAGATGAGAAGGTGGTGAGGAAGGTTTAAATAATCACTGGAAATGCAAAACAAGAATTCCTTTTTACATACCTGGGCTGCCCAGTTTTCTATGCAAGGAGAAGAACTGATTACTATCAACGACTGCTTACAAAAGTAATGGATAGTCGTGGAAGGGAAAAATGCTATCTATAGGTGGAAGGGTTGTACTGATCACTAATGTCTTGTAAAGCATGCCAATTCACTTTCTATCTGCTGTGAATCCTCCAAACTATGTGATCAAATAAGCTCCACAAAATTTTTGCAAATTGTTTTTGGAGCAGCAATGTAGGAGGAAATTCAAGGCATTAGGCTTCATGGACCACTCTTTGTATGCCATATGATAAAGGTGGCATTGGATTTAGGTCGCTGCATGATGTCTCAAAGGCACTCTTTTGCAAGTTGTGGTGGAATTTTCGAACAAAGCCCAACCGATGGAGCTCATTTATGAGCCAAAAGTACTGCAAAAAACTAAACGCAGTCATTGTGCCTTGGAGAAGAAATGGTTCACATGTATGGAGCAAAATTCTTGAATGCAGGGATATAATCGAACATCAAATCACATGGAAGAAAAAAATGGGGTCATCCTTATTCTAGTTCGAAAACTGGACAGGTTTAGGAGAATTATACTTCCTAATTCCACCACATTTTGGAGTTGATGAAGACATACACAATGTGAATGACATGGTGGAGAACAATGCTTGGCATGTGGAGAGACTGTTTGAAGCTTTACCTATGGATTTGGTACAACATATTATTGATAATATCCCACCTCCAATACAGGATAATATGTTAGGCTTTCCATATTAGATGCTAGAAACAAGAGGCCATTTTACAGTGAAATCAGCATGGGAGTACTTGAGAAGAAGATACAATCCTAGGGTATCCAATAAGATGATATGGGTAAAGGGGTTTCCTTTCAAGATCTCCTTCTTTACGTGGAAGGTTTGGAAAGCAAAGCTGCCTCTAGATGACTTTATGAGGAGGTTGAACTACTTCATGCCATCCAAATGTTGGTGTTGTGCAGATCCTAAGGAAGAATCCCTGGTGCATTTATTCTACACTTCAAATGATGCTAAAATAGTATGGAAATACTTTCTTCCTAGATCAGGAATAACAGTGGAGGGACTGTCCTTACATCAGGCGATCACCAAATGTTGGACTGCTCAAGTCCTGCCAAGAATCAAACCAATATTGCAAGCCCTGCCAGCATTTATAGTGTGGGAGTTGTGGAAGAGAAGGAACAACTTGAAATATGGAGATGCAATTTCAGTTAGTCGAGTAATATACCAAGTATCTACTACTCTCCAACATTTGGTGCAATTAAGAAAGCCAGGACTTAGGGTACCTCACAAGTGGCATGAACTGCTCAACATGCTACAGAATTATACCCCAAAGTTGAAGTGTGAAAAATTAATTTGGGAGTTTCCTGGAGAAGGATGGATAAAGGTAATTACAGATGGAGTAAGTAGAGGCAATCCAGGAAGAAGTGCTATTGGATTTCTCTTAAGAGATGAGAATGGGGATGTGAAATATGCAGTAGGAAGAGAGATCAAAGAAGGCTCAAACAATGAAGCAGAGGTTATGGCAATTTTGGAGGCCTTGAGGATGTGCAAGGCGATGAATTACCCTCAGATTCTGTTGCAATCTGACTCTATGTTGTTGAGAAACATTATATATGGAACATGGAAACCTCCCTGGGTGATTGTTGATCAAATTGATGAAATTCTGGAAATAATGGAGGAAAGAAATGTTAAGGTGTCTCGTATATACAGAGAGGGGAATAAACTAGTTGATCATTTAGCAAATTATGCGCTTGATGTGGGAGATATTGAGTGTCATGATTTCTGGGAGCTTGACTCAATTAGTAGGAGGATAGTTAATGAGGACAAATTACAATGCCCATATCTCAAAATAAGAGTTGCAAGGAATTAGGAGGAGGTCCAGGAATTATGAAGGAAGAAAAGAAATCTGGAGTTGATCTTTACCATTGCCCTATTCAAATCCTAAGGGAGGAGAATGGGGTGATAATCTTTTTTACTAATAAAGGGTTCTTTTTTGTAGGTACACATGATGTGCAGTTGACCCATACTAGAGTGGAATTCCAGTTGGTGGTATTAATTCTAAGCATTCATTCCACTGGAAGGATACTACAGTGTAGCAATTGCACAGTAGCTAGGACAAGATCAAGCCAAGTCAGAGTTTGGAAAGGATGTGCACCTAGTAACACATTCAACAGCAAGGTACTGCACATGGATGGGGATTCAAGCTATAGAAATAGAAGAATGTTGCCCAGAAAGCATGAGAATTGGGAAGCTGGGATCAAGGGATATTAAAACCAAAACAGAAGAGGAGGATAGGGAATTAAGTAGGTGTGTCATCACAGTTAGGAGAAATAAAAAAGCATTGCCCAGAACATTTAATAGAATTGGGCAGCTTGGAGAATGTGTTATAGATGTAGATGAACAAGAACATGTGTTGCTTATACTAAACGACACAATAACTGGAAAGTGTTGCTTAATAGGAACAATGTCCAGAAAGTCTAATCGAATTGGACATATCAGAGTAAGGGATACAGGGAACCAGGCATATAAATGGATCAACATAGTTTCTCAAATTCCAACTGTATACAAGTTTGGAGTTTGCAGAAAAAGTACATCAAGAGGAGTAGTGGTACAAAGGATATAGGAAAGTAGATAAATAGAGGGGCAGAACAGTTTTACATGACGCTAATAGAATCAAGTAATGAGTACCTAACAAAAGGCTTCATACAGGATGAAAACTGCTGGGAATTCCACACATTTGAATTAAAGGATGGTTGGTGTAACAAATCTGGATGTTGGCATATAGGAGATGATGGCTGGGGTATAATGATAAACACAAAATCAATGGAAAATAAGCAGGAAGAAGAAAAGCAGATCTTGGAGTCATTTTCCATATTCAAATCCTTTGGGAAGAGAATATGGAAATGACAGTTTTGCTAACACCTTTTTCTGTTTTGCGGGAGATGTTACTATACCTGTGCCATATTCTTTGAGGAACTACCAGATGGTGGTATTAGTACATTTTGCTCATTCCACTAGTAGGAAATCAAAGATATGCACAAGCATAGGAGCTAGGATTTATATGAGGATATTAGTTGTAGAACAAGGTGCCAAAACCTTATGGTGGAGGCTACTCTTAAGAACAACACACAACTATGTCCTCATGCAAGAACTGAAGAACACGAGCTACCTTAGGATACAAATTGAAAACTTCCTACCAAAAGACAGAGGTATGCAAGGCTCAACTACAACTGATAGTGTGTTGGCTGCATGTGTTTGGGTTGTGCTACTCCATGAAGCAGAAGAGAAATGCAACACATGGAGATTGAGATGGACAGTGTGCGTAGAAGATGGGATATGTATGAAAATGATACACGATGCACAACAGAGGAACAAGAAAAGGCAGTCGAGTAGGCAACATTGGCAAGCTATTTTGGAAGAACATGGTTCAAGCTGGGATTTGGAGTTACTGGAAAATAAATTATGATATCAAGAGATGGTTTGTAGGAAGAGACATCGACAAGAAACAATAAACAAGTAGGAGGAATGGATCAACAAGCAGTGATGAACAAAGAAGTGGCCCGGTACTATGTTTTGAAAGAGAAAGCTATTTGTGAAAATTTCAAGCAAGTACAAAAATAATAGAGTCCCAAATTTGGAACATAATTGGATATGTGTGCAAAGTTCTAGTATTTAATCAAGTTTTAGGCAGTTGTATACGCGATATTATTAGTTCAGTGTGTAATGCCAATTTTGGACATCACATATTAAAATTTGGTAATAGGAGTTATGTATTTTTTTCATTTTGTTACTGTCCTACCTTGTGTAGGACGACATGCAACTCTGTCTTTATTTTGGTATATAAATAAAAACTAGCCCTAGGCTCTGCCTAGCGGATTGCTTAAAAAAATTCAAGATTTTTCAAGATAGACATCACTCAACTCAGTCCAGGCAACAGAGTTATGTCGACCGTAAGGTTCGTGATGTTGCATTCATGGACGGAGAGATAGTGATGCTCCATATGTCACCTATGAAGGGTGTAATGAGATTTAGAAAGAAGGGCAAGTTGAGCCCTAGGTACATCGGGCCTTTTGAGATTCTTCAGAGAGTGGTGAGTTGGCTTACAAGCTCGCATTGCCACCTAGTTTATCAGCAATTCATTCGGTATTCCATGTGCTCATGCTCCGAAAGTACCACAGTGATCCGTCTCATGTACTAGATTTCATCTCTGTCCAGTTGAACAAAGATTTAAGTTATGAGGAGGATTCGGTATTCTAGCCCGGCAGGTTCGTTAGTTGAGATCAAAGAGTTATCCTTCAGTTCGAGTGCGGTGGAGAGGTCAGGCCATTGATGCAGCTACTTGGGAGTCCGAGTCGGACATGTGGAGTAGATATCCCCACCTTTTCACCAGTTCAGGCACTTTTCTATGTCCGTTCGAGGACGAACGGTTGTTTTAGAGATAGAGAATATGATGTCCCAAAAGGTCATCTTATTTTTTAGAACCCAATTCTACTCTTTTATGCTTTAAACACCTCATTTTATCCCTTCTCGATTTGCGTGCACAGTCCGAGCATGTTTTCGAAAAGCTTTTATGTTGAAAGTTGCTAAAAATAAAATTTTTTACCTAAAACTTCATTTGTGTTGACATCGGTCAACATTTTTGGTAAACATACCCTGATTCATGTTTTTACGGTCCCGGTGGGTCCGTATCATAATTTGGGACTTGGGCGTATGCCCGAAATCGAATTCGGAGGTCCATATCCCGAGATATCAAACTTTGTTGAAATTTGAAAGTTAAAGGTTTAACAAATTTGAAGTGTTTGACCAAAGTTTGACTTTATGGATAACATGTCCGTATTTTTGTTCCGAAATCCGGTATAGTTTCAATATCATATTTATGATTTGACTGTGAAATTTGGTGAGAAACGAAGTTGGTTAGACGGGATTCGGACGTCCGGTTGTGAACATAGAAATTCCAAAGTGTTCTTGAGAATTTCATTTGATTTGGTGCTAAGTTTGTAGTTCTAGGTGTTATTTTGGTGATTTGATCGCACGAGCAAGTTCGTATGATGTTTTTATACTTGTGTGCATGTTTGGTTTGGAGCCCCGAGGACTCGGGTGAGTTTCGGATAGGTTACAGAGTGAAGTGAACATATAAATCATAGCTGGTGTGCATGAGACTTGTAGATCACGCATTTGCGAAGAACCTTTGCATTTGCGAAGTTAGTCTGGGGTAAGGGGTCTTCACATTTGCGAAGAAATGGGTCGCATTTTCGATCCTCTAGTTGCGCATTTGCGATGGCAGCAGAAATGTGACATGTTCGCATTTGCGATACATTTCTCGCATTTGCAGGCTTCGCAATGCAAATGCGACATCTGCAGCTAGGTAAATATGACTTAGACGGGATTTTTTTATTCATTCTTCAAATTTTCAAACCTAGAAACACTAGAGGTGATTTTCCAAAGAACTTTTCTTCCCCAAATCATTTATAAGTTATTCTACAATCTTTCACTATATTTTATAAGATTCCCATCGCATGTCCCATTCCCATTATTTCTGCTTTATTGCTTTATTATTGTTGTTGCCTTTAGCATGGTTATATAGTTCAGGTTATATGTGTGTGTCTTGTCCTAGCCTCATCACTACTTCGCCAAGGTTAGGCTCGACACTTACCAGTACAGGGATCGATTGTACTGGTACTGCACTCTGCACTTTCTGTGCAGATCCAGGTACTGGTCCGAGCTGATTCTGAGATCATAGCTGACTTCTACATAGGAGACCCGAGGTAGCTCTATTAACGTTTTAAAATTCCTGGAGTCCCCTCCTATATGCTTATTTAATGTTTCCTTTAGTTCACAAACACTTATACATTTTTCTTACAGCCAAATACTTGTAGTAAATTTCTTAGTAGTCCATGAGTTGTGACTCCAAATAACGGGTGGTTAGACATGTAGATATCTTATGTGCAGTGTTATTATGTAAATTTTGTTTCTTTATTAATGTTACATGTGTTGAAATGTAGTGGATCTCCGTAAGTTTTAAATGTTTTTATGTTGTAAATCTCTAATGCTGGCTTGCCTAGCAAGTGCAGCGTTAGGCGCCATCACGCTCCAGACAGTGGGAATTCGGGTCGTGACAAGTTGGTATCAGAGCACTAGGTTGCTTAGGTCTCACAATCCACGGACAAGCTTGGTAGAGTCTGGGGGATCAGTACGGAGACGTCTGTACTTATCTCCCAAGGGCTATAAAGTTAGGAACAAGTTCACTTTTATTCAACTCTGTCATGTGATTCTTGTTATCTTAATACTGATTGAACTCTTCTAATCTTATTCTCTCGCAGATGGAGAGAACACGTATCGCTTCTTCCGTTGATCAGCAGTCGGATCCTCCAGCAGCAACTCCTACAAGGGGCAGAGGCCGAGGCCATGCCAGAGACCGAGGCAGGGGCAGGGGCAGGGCTCAGCCTAGGGCCCGAGCAGCAGCTCCAGCTGCGGAGCCTCAGGTAGAGTTCGACGAGGAGGTTCTAGCTTAGACTATTCCTGCAGGACCAGCTTAGGTCCCAGAGGGGTTTATTTCCACCCCGGTACTTCAAGATGCCTTAGTCCGATTAGTGGGCCTTATAGAGAGTGTGTCCTAGACTCGCGCATTCCCCATGGCACCAGCCGTATCTCAGGCTGGAGGAGGAGCCCAGACTCTTGCCACTCACACTCCGGAGCAAATTGCTCCCCAATTTTAGACTCCAACAGCCTATCCAGTTGGGGTAGTTTAGCCGGTTGCTACAGTACCACCTGTTGATGGGGCAGCTATGTCCTCCGAGTCTTTGTGGAGATTGGATAGGTTTACCAAGATTTTCCTTGTTCATTTCAACGGTGCCACTTCAGAGGACCCCCAGGAGTACCTTGATAGCTGCCATGAGGTTTTCCAGAACATGGGTATATTAGAGACCAATGGGATCGACTTTGCTGCTTTTCAGATGACTGGTTCCGCAAAGAAATGGTGGAGAGATTATTTATCGACTAGAATAGCTAGGTCGCCTGCACTTACTTGGGATCAGTTCTCGCATCTCTTCCTAGAGAAGTTTCTGCCTATCACGACGAGAGAGGAGCGCCGCCGTCAGTTCGAGCATCTCCAGCAGTTCAGCATGAGTGTTACTCAGTATGAGACCCGTTACGTGGATTTGGCCCGTCATTCCATTCTTTTGCTCCCCACAGAGAGAGAGAGAGGGTGGGGAGGTTTATTGAGGGTCTTTATCAGCCTATCATATTGCAGATGGTGAAGGAGATGGAGAGCGAGATCTCCTTCCAAGATGTGTCCAATGTGGCCAAGCGAGTTGAGATGGTTCTTGGATTGGGAGGGCAGGGGTCAGACAAGAGACCTCGCCATTCCAGTGGATTCAGCGGTGCCTCATCTGGAGGCGAGGTACTTGTGGTAGAGTCCATCCTTCCAGGTCATTTCATTCAGCACTCCAGGCATCCCACGGTTCCCAGGTGGTCGTGGCCCTTATATGCCTTATTCTGATCAGCCAGCTCTTATCAGTGCACCTCATCTTCAGAGTTTTCAAGGTTGTTATTCAAAGGGACAGGGTCAATTTTCTGGCCAGCAGTCTCAGTAACCGAGGTCATGTTATACTTGTGGTGACTCGAGGCACACTGCTAGATATTGCCCTCGTGCGTCGAGCAGTTCACAGTACCAGATTTCCCATGCAATGGTTTTGGCACCAGCTACCGCACCGCCTGCCCAGCCAGCCAGAGGTAGGGGCCAGATTGTTAGAGGTGGAGGTTAGGCCGCTAGAGGTGGAGGACCGCCAGTCAGAGGTCATCCCAGAGACATGATTCAGGGTGGTGGGGCCCAACCCCGATGTTATGCCTTTCTAGCCATACCTGAGGCTGATTCATCTGATGTTGTCATCACATGTACTATTTTAGTTTGCAGTAGAGATGCTTCAGTTCTATTTGATCTGGGGTCTACTTACTCTTATGTGTCATCTTATTTTTCTTCATATTTCGTTGTGCCCCGTGATTCCTTGAGCGCCCATGTATATGTGTCCACGCCCGTGGGGATGCTATTGTTGTAGATCATGTATATCGCTCGTGTGTGGTCATTATTGGGGGTCTTGAGACCAGTGTAGACCTTTTGTTCCTTGATATGGTTGATTTCAATGTCATACTGGGCATGGATTGGCTATCATCTTATCACGCTATCTTGGACTGTCATGCCAAGATAGTGACCTTAGCCTTACTGGGGTTGCCTCGATTAGAGTGGAGGGGGACTCCCGGTCATTCCTCCAGCAAAGTCATTTCTTATATGAAGGCTCAGCGCATGGCCGAGAAAGGGTGTTTGGCCTATTTGGCTTATGTTCGTGATTCTAGTGTTGAGGTTCCTTCTATGGATTCTGTGCCTATTGTTCATAAGTTTCTTGAGGTATTTCTTTCAGACCTACCAGGGATGCCACCCGACAGGGATATTGACTTTTGCATTGATTTGGCTCCGCGGACTCAACCCATTTCCATTTTGCCATACCGTATGGACCCACCAGATTTGAAAGAATTGAAGGAACAGTTGCAGGATTTTCTTGACAAGGGATTTATTAGACCTAGTGTCTCGCCCTGGGGTGCACTGGTCTTATTAATGAAGAAGAAGGATGGGTCTATGAGGATGTGTATATAATATTTGCAGTTGAACAAAGTCACTATCAAGAACAAGTATTCATTGCCGAGGATTGATGATTTGTTTGATCAGCTTCAGGGTGCCAAAGTATTTTCAAAGATTGATTTGAGATCTGGCTATCATCAGTTGAGAATTAGGGCATTCGATGTCCCTAAGATAGCTTTTCGGACGCGGTATGGGCACTATGAGTTTCTGGTGATGTCCTTTAGGTTGACTAATTCCCCAGCAGCATTCATGGGCTTGATGAACCGAGCATTCAAGCCTTATCTGGATTCCTTTGTGATTGCGTTTATTGATGATATTTTTATATACTCCCGCAGTCGGGAGGAGCATGAGCAGCACCTCAGGGTAGTGCTCCAGACCTTGAGGACAGTCAGTGGTATGCTAAATTCTCAAAGTGTAAGTTTTGGTTGGATTCAGTCGCTTTCTTGGGTCACGTCGTATTAGTATAGGGTATTCATGTGGATCCTAAGAAGATTGAGGTAGTCAAGAACTGGCCTAGACCCACTCCAGCCACGAAGATCAGGAGCTTCTTGGGCTTGGCGGGATATTACCGTCGGTTTATGGAGGGGTTTTCATCTATAGCAGCCCTGATGACCAGGTTGACCCAGAAAGGTTCCCCATTCAGGTGGTCAGACGAGTGTGAGGCGAGCTTTCAGAAGCTCAAGAAAACATTGATTTCAGCACCGGTGTTGGTATTACCATCAGGTTCAGGATCTTATACAGTATATTGTGATGCCTCTCATGTTGGGCTCGGGTGATTGCATATCCGTCTCGTCTGTTGAAGGTTCATGAGAAGAATTACCTTGTTCATGACATAGAGTTGGGAGCCATTGTTCACACGCTAAAGATTTGGGGGCACTATCTTTATGGCGTGTCGTGTCAGGTTTTTATGGATCATCGCATCCTTCAGTATTTTTTCAAGCAAAAGGATCCCAATTTGAGGTAGAGGAGATAGTTGGATCTATTAAAAGACTATGATATCACCATATTGTATCACCTGGGGAAGGCCAATGTGGTAGCCGATGCATTGAGTAGGAAGGCAATAAGATGGGCAGCCTTGCGTTCATTCCAGTCGGTGTGATGCCGCTAGCTTCAAATATTCAGACTTTGGCCAATCAGTTTGTGAGGTTGGATATTTCAGAGTCCAGCTGTGTTCTAGCTTGTACAGTCGCTCGATCTTCTTTGTTCGAACATATTAGAGATCGGCAGTATGATGACCCTCACTTGATGGTCCTTAGGGACACAGTTTGGCACGGTGGTGCCAAGCAGGTTACCGTTGGAAATGAGGGCTTTTTTAGGATGCAGGGTCGTGTATGTGTTCCTAATGTTGATGGGCTTCGTGAGTTGATCCTCGAGGAGGCTTACAGTTCTCGTTATTCTATTCACCCGGGCGCTGCCAAGATGTACCAGGACCTTCGGCAGCATTATTGGTGGCAGATGATGAAAAAAGATATAGTTTCTTATGTATCTCAGTGCCTGAATTGTCAGCATGTGAAGTATGAGCACCAGAGGCCCGGTGGTTTGCTTCAGCAGATAGAGATTCCTGAGTGAAAGTGGGATCATATCACTATGGACTTTGTTGTTGGGCTCCCACGGACTCAGAGGAAGTTCGACACCGTGTGGGTTATTGTGGATAGGCTGACTAAGTCAACGCACTTCATTCCTTTGTTAGTTACCTATTCCTCGGAGCGGTTGTAGAGATTTTGATGTTTTATATGTCAATACCACACAAGAGGTGGGGGGATTTGTGTGGTTTCCGATTTTCGAGTACTGTCGTTATAGAAGAAACTGGTTCTTCTTGGTGTTCCAACTTCTAAAGTTTACGGAAAAGTAATTGTAAAATCTAAAGAACACAGCAATTTTTACGTGGAAAAACACCTGGCTCAAGGTGAAAAAACCACGACCTACTTCCCAGTAGGATTTTCCCAAACTCTTCACTATATCAACGAGCCAAACAGCATTTACAAAATAAACTCTTTTGTAAACCTAAGGACTAACTCTAATCCTTTTATGGAAAACTAGACTCTAGCTATTATCGACAAACTTCAAGTTAGCTCTAACTTGAACAGTGTGTACCTATTACAATTGCTTCTAGATAAAGCTGAATGATACAATATGTAATCACCTACTACAAACAACTAGACTCAAAAGACAACAGATGGAACTGGTGCTTCTAGCTGGTTCAAGTAGCTTTTGTGTCGCACAAGGATTCTGCTTGCCAAATTGCTTTGGTAATTTTGCTTTCAGTTCTTGTTTCACTTCTGTGTCTGTGCATTATTTTTCCGGCAAGAATGCTTCAACATTTTATAGAATCAGTATTTGAGACATTGTTGTTCAGTTCTAATACAACTCTTCCTTGGTGAAAGAGTTTGAGTTTATCTCAACTGCCTTGATCTCGATTCTGTCCTACCTGAAATAAAACTCCATCTTCTTATCAATTTGCAACCTTTTCGCTTAGGAGATAACCTCTTAGTTCACAAATAATGTTTATCTCCTGTGCATGGACGCTTCTCGTACCAATGGGTCTGTTTGACTATGTTTGCCCTGATGGACCTGGTTCAACTGAGTTGGCATTTGTCAATCTTCAAAACCATGCAGTGACTTGATTCAACAAATTCCCCCTTTTTGATGATGACAAACTCTGTGCTTAACCCTGTACATACTTCAATCCAACATAGACACTTTTTATAGATTTAAGCATTCATCATAGAGAGACCAGGTTCATTAGGTTATAAATATCACTTTGAAATTTTGAAAAAGCACATATCTTCCCCCTTTTGGCATCATCGAAAAGTTGCAAAATGATAAACTTACCAGAAGTATTAACAATTACTCATGTCCATTGAGGCAGCTGCAAATGCAAATCATGAATTAATCATCAAAGGAAACCAATCAAATGTAAGTTATTTAAGAAACTGAGACAAAATCAATAACCAAACAGCAAAACTCATTGATTAGACAGCAAATCAGGCACCATACACAAAAAGAATTAAGAACAGTCACAACCATGAGCAAAATAGAAAACAAAAAATAGAACAATCCCAAACTGGGTCATAGAAGGGGTTTTTGGAGGCACTGGACTCCTAAGGCTGGGAAGGGGCAGGGGAGGTTGTGGTCTTGGCTTGAAGAAGAGAGAGCATTTGATGAAGAACACACTCATTCTTCTCATTTTCTTTGGCTAATTCATCTTTGAGAGCATCCCGCTCAGCTTCAACCTCAATAAGGCGAGATTTCAAATTAAGGATCTCCGCATCCTTGATCTCACCGTCCTGCACAAGCGTCCTGACCTTGCTATTTACAGGTTGTTTCCTAGATGAAACAGGTTCATCCTTGGGAATATTAACAGTGTAGTCACAGGTCGGCATTCTTCCCAAAGTAGTCCTTAGCAGTAGCCATTTCAGCATTCTTCACTGTAACCTTGAAGTGAGAAAGCACAGCAGTCAGGATAAACCCATAAGTTATAACATGTGCCTTGGTTCCATTCACAACCCTGTCCAATATCTGGATGATGAAGGCAAACCAATTAATTTGTTTACCCCTGTACAAACACTCCATGAGCGTGCGATCCATGTAGCTGGCAATGTGCCTTTGCTTTTGCCTAGGCAGCAAAAATTTTATCACAAACTCGAAGAACAGTTTCTGTTGAGGCCTCATCTCACTCTTAAACACTGATCTGGGCTCCAATTTTTGCTCATTCTCACAGAAGGACCTTGTGATTTGAAGAGCTGAGGGAAAATCATCCATATTAGGCCACCTTTGTCTTGTTTAATCATCATAACCCTCAGAAGGGATATGTAGTATCTTCCCCAACTCCTTTGGATCAAACGAAATCTCAACCCCTTGAACCTTGGAGGATACTCTACCATCTTTGACAACTGCGTTGGCCATAAATTCAACCAACTCATTCCTAGCCAGTCTTCCCTCAAGGTGAAGAACCATGTCCTTCCACCCTTGCACATCCAAGGTATCCAACAAGAAAATCACCCCTAACTCCTCAAGGTCTCTAAACAGCTTCCCCTTCAAGATAGTACGCTTACCAAAAATTGTGAGTTTGCCAGTCTCCTCACTAGACACTTCCTCTTCTTCTCCACTCCATTCCTCATCATCAACAATCTTTACTTTCTTTGATGCAAACCTGGTCCTCTTTGCAACTGTTGAGGGTGTGGCAGACACAGATGCTGACTTCTTGGGAGAAGCCTTAGCTTTCTTAGGTTTTGGTTTATCAACCTCAACTGGTGTTGGTTGCTCCTTCTAATGGAACAAGTCCATCTCATCGTCATCAACATGAACTGCCTCAACAGGCTCTCCAACTTTTGCCTTTCCCTTGGCAGACTTCTTCTTCTTGCTCTTTCTCAGAGCTTTTTCCAATTCTTCTTCTCCTTGCCTGACTGTTCTTTTAGTAACACGATTCTTTGAGGCAGGAGCATCGGCAGATGATGAAGCTTTCCTCTTCTTGGTTGATACTGGTGTATTATCTTTCTTGGATTTTGGAGTTCTCTTCTTTTTCGGTTTGTAGGACTCACCCAACTTTTTCATCAGATCAGCCAATGTTTCCTCAATAGATGAACCAGGTTCATCTACTGTTTGTTGTAGACTTTCCAGACCTGTTGTTGCTTCCCCAGAATTGCTTCCCCCTAAAACTTTGATTTCTTCCTCAACAATCACAGGAGCGGGGCCACCAATAGCCAGAGTGGCACCTTCCTTCCCAGATCCCCTTTATGAACTGCCTTCTCCCTCTCTCTCAATGTTTATGTTTATCCCAATTTTTCTTCGGCTATCTGGTACCTCTACATCCACTATCGGCCCAATCAAGATAAACCTGCTTTCAGCCATTTCAGTTGCAGACCCAACTTCAAGATTTCCCTTGTTAATGTCAGATGAACTCGGTGCTTCATCCTCATTTGCAGATTTGAAAGACTCGCTTGAAGATTTAGACTCTTGGACCTTGCTGGCTTGAAGTATCTCATTCAATTTTCTGGCATGAGAACCAGAGGCAACTGCTTTCCTGGCCAACATCTTTACTCTATGTTTTCTGGGGGCTGGATTGGGGCTAGGTGTAACGGTTGGGACTGATTTGGGTGAAGGAGTGGGTTTAGGGATAGATTCAGGAACTGGAGTATTTTGGGGGGTTGAAGACCTAGTTGGAGAATGTGACATGTGTATCGATGGAGAATTTGAAACAATATCGTCAAGACCGACCTCGTAATCAGGGGTGGTTGATGAAGATGAAACAGGGGTGGTGTATAAGACATTGTTATGAAGATTTGGGGAGAGAAGAATGATGATCCCTTAGGTATGAGAGGAATGATGAACTTGGTTCGCCAGTTATGCTTTGAAGAGGGGAGGTAATGATGGCCTTTTAAAGATGTGGTTATTAATTATGCAACGGTCATAATTCTTGGTCAAGTGGGATTCTAATCGCTGCATGATTGACAGTGATTAGACAGTTGTAACTCCCTAAATTTAGGCTAATTAAGGTTCGATGGGACTCTTTGAAACTGGTTCATTTTGGGATAAGTACTGAGAATTTGAAAATGAACCAAATAGATAGAGTCCTGCTCATGTGTGACTATAATTATTTCAATAAGTGTGTGGTGATGAGCACGTACCTTGCCAATCAGATGAACCAGCAGCAATGAACCAAGTTCATCGTGTTATAGTCTTTAATTTGCCTCAATTTACAAATATAGAAAAACAGCATTAGTAGCCAGGGAATCATATTAATACATGGCAAAAGAGTATGGCAGTAAATTCATGATACTAAGCAATGATTAGTCTGGTTAGTTACCTATTTTAGTGTTTCTAGCCAAAAAAAATTATTTTATTTTTCAATTAGGTGATCTTAATCATCCCTAATTCTAGCCTGTTTCTCTCAAAATGCTCCCTACTTAGTGCCTTATTGAAGATATCAGCAATTTGTTTGTCAGTAGCACAGAGTTCAAGTGAGATCATTCCTTTTTCATAGTTATCTCTTAGGAAATGATGTCTGACATCTATGTGCTTGGTTCTCTTATGATGAACCGGGTTCTTCGTCATGCTAATTGCACTAGTGTTGTCACATAAAATAGGAATGCATCCAACCTCTATACCAAAATCCATGAGTTGTTTCTTGATCCATAGCAACTGAGCACAGCATGAGGCTGCAGCCACATATTCAACCTCAGCAGTAGACAAGGCTACTGAGTTTTGTTTCTTGGTGGCCCAAGACACAAGGCAAGAGCCCAAAAAGTGAGTCATGCCTGAGGTAATTTTCCTTTCAACCAGGAAACCTGCATAATCTGCTCAACATATCCTAAAAGGTAGAAATTTTTACCTTTATGATACCAAAGACATAAATCAGTAGTGCCCTTCAGATATCTCAGAATTCTCTTCACTGCAGTTAGATGAGACTCTTTTGGATTTTCCAGAAACCTAGCACACAATCCTACACTGAACACAATATCAGGTCTGCTGGCAGTGAGATATAATACAGACTCAATCATCCCTCTGTATAGCCTTTGATCAACAGATGAACCAGGTGCATCCACATCTAATTTTGTAGCTGTGGCTATGGGGGTGTCAATTTCTTTTGAGTCTTCCATTTTAAATCTTTTGAGTAATTCTTTCACATATTTCTGTTGATGGATCATTGTTTCATTTGAGTTTTGCTTGATTTGCAAGCCTAAAAAGAATTTTAGCTCAGNTCAATTTTACCTCATTTGTATCCATGTTCTAGGAGGAATTTCGATAGCCGCTCATACCATGCTCTTGGTGCTTGTTTGAGTCCATACAAATCCTTGTCAAGTTTGTATACATGGTCAGGTGTCTCCTTGATTTCAAAACCTGGAGGTTGTTTGACAAATACTTCTTCCTTTAGATATCCATTAAGGAAAGCACTCTTTACATCCATCTGATGGAGAGTGAATTCCATGTATGCTGAAAATGCCATAAGAAGTATGATTGCCTCCAGTCTTGTCACAGGTGCAAAGGCCTCATCATAGTCAATTCCCTCTTCTTGACTATATCCTTGGACAACCAGTATGGCCTTGTTTCTTGTAACCGTTCCATCCTCATCGAGTTTGTTCCTGAAGACTCACTTTATGGCAATCACTGATCTGTCTAGTGGTCTGGGTACTAAGTGCCATACTTGACTTCTTTCAAATTGATTCATCTCTTCTTGCATGGAATTTACCCAGTCAGCATCATGTAAAGCTTCATCAATGTTCTTTGGTTCGATTAAGGATAGAAAGGCATCAAACGCACACAGATTTTTCAAGGATGATCTTGTTTTGATTCCGGATGTCAAATCTGTTATGATGTTCTCAAGAGGATGAGAGTTTTGATATTTGTGTGGTTTGATCACCAATTTTTGTGGAGCAGGATCAGGGCCCAGGTCCAGAGTGATTTGTTGTTGAGTTCCCCCTGTCGTGTTGCTTGGGGTAGTTGGACCTGGTCTATCATCTGGTCTATCTCCCATGATTTCTTCAATTTGTTCACTGATTCTGACCAATCCAAGCTCCTCATCTTTTGGTTCCTGTCTCTCAGAAAGAGTGTTAGTTTCATCAAAAACAACATGCACACTCTCCTCTACACACATAGTTCTTTTGTTATATACTTTATAAGCTTTGCTATGTGATGAATATCCCAAGAATACTCCCTCATCACTTCTGGGATCAAATTTTCCTAGGGAATCCTTGTCATTGTTGTCCACAAAGCACTTGCATCCAAAAGCCCTAAGGTGGGACATGTTGGGCTTTCTCCCTTTAAGTAATTCATAAGGAGTTTTCTCTACCAGTGGCCTGGTCATGCATCTATTTATTATGTAGCATGCAGTGTTTATTGCTTCTGCCCAGAAGCTATGGGGTAGTTTGCTAGAAAGAAGCATGGTTCTAGCCATATCTTCAAGAGTTATGTTCTTTATTTCAACAACCCCATTTTACTGTGGGGTTCTAGGGGCAGAAAAGTTGTGATTTATACCATGTTCATCACAGAATTCAGCAAACTTTGCATTCTCAAATTCAGTACCATGATCAGATCTTATTGATGCTAGTTGATTTCCTAATTTTTTTTGAGTTTTTCTAACAAATGAAGTGAACATATCAAATGCTTCATCTTTAGATGTCATATATAAGGTCCAAGTGAACCTTGAGTAGTCATCAACTAGCACCATTACATATTTCTTACCACCTCTACTCAGAGTTCTCATAGGACCACATAAGTCCATATGAACCAGTTCCAACGTCCTAGAAGTACTGACCATTTTCTTGCTTTTGAAAGAGGATCTTACCTGCTTCCCCCTTGCACATGCGTCACAAACTTTGTCTTCCTTGAACTTAATGTTAGGAAGCCCTACCACTAAGTCCTTATAGACTAATTTGTTGAGCTGATTTAGACTTGCGTGACCAAGTCTTTTGTGCCAAAGGAGGGGATCACTGTCCAACACACTTAAGCAAGTGAGTTCATTTTCTGATAGTGTGGATAAGTCTATGACATAGATGTTATTCATTATTTTTCCCTGCAAAACAATCTTGTCAGTAAGCAGGTTAATCAAAGAACATTTTGTGGAAGTTAAAGCAACTAGGTTACCTCTGTCACACAATTGTGACACACTGATCATGCTATATTTCAAGCCATCTATCAAGTGCACATGTTCAATGGAACGTGTGTCATCCTTACCTACCTTACCAACCCCGATAATTTCACCTTTCTTTCCATTTCCAAAGGAGACATTTCCTCCTTTGAGGTTTTCAAGTGAAAGGAATTGTTCCTTGTTCCCTGTCATATGTTTTGAGCAACCACTATCCAAGTACCAAATTTGGCTGCTTCCTCTCACTCGAACCTACAAAAAGAAATCAGGGGTTAGTCTTAAGAACCCAAACTAGTTTGGGTCCTTTTCTATGAGAGAAAGGATGAATTAAGCTTTTTCTGGCCCAATTTGGTAACCAATTTTTTCTTTTAACAAAGCTCTCATTTCTTCGACTGGCTTGCTCTTTTGTACTACACTCAATTTTTTAGTGACCAGTCTTACCACAGTGGGTGCAAATTTTATTCTCAGGGAGAGTGAGATACTTGATTTTGGGATCCCACTTGGGCAATTTACTCCCAAACCAATTCCTCTCCGGTTGCTACTATGATTTTCTTGAAGCCATGTCAAGGCATCAGAGGATTTATTCTATTTACAAGTTCGATCTAATTCATGTTTGATTTTACCAAGTTCTTCTTTAAGAGTCCTTATCTGTTCATCCTTAGTATACATCTTATCTTGTAGTTTTCCCATATTTTCTTCTAACATGATATAAGAATGATCAAAAATCTTTTACTAGTTCCTAGCTTTAATTTTAAATTTTCAGATTTTAGCTCTAGAATCTTAGTTTCGAGTGGAGGAACCCGGTTCATCAAGACAGTGTTTTTATTTTCAGATTCACTTACTCTAATTTCCATGTTCATGCATTTTGCTTTTAGAATTGCACACTCTTTAGAGAGTTGATCTTTCTCTTTGGTTGTTTCTTCGGAATCATCCATGAAATCAAGTAGCAACTCACAGAGTTTTTCTTTAGATAGGAGCTTTATTTTGTTTTTGAGATGGGATATACTTACCTCTGGTTCTTCATATGATTCCTCATTAGATTCGCCAATTTCCATGAGCGCCTGTTCTTCATTCTCACCGTCTTCTGATTCTTTATCTGAACTTTCCCCCCAAGCAGCAACCATAGTTTTTGTTGTGGTTTTCTTGGGTTGGACCAGTTCTTTCTTCCTGTTCTTTCTTTCAAACCTCTCCTTTTTCCATTCCACTTCCCACTGAGAACAGTTCTTGATATGGTGATCAGTCTTTCCACACTTGTAGCATCCCTCATTGGTTGACCTTTCTGGAGCTTTTGCTTTGTTGTAGTTTCCACCTCTAGAGATGCCCTTCTTCCTTATGAGAAATTTTCTGGATTCTTTGGTAATCATGGACATATCGTCTTCCTCCAGATCTACTCTCTCAATAATTCTCAATGCTAGACTCCTTTCCTTCTTTGGAGCATCCATTTTCATTGTCTGCCTTCTAAGTTCATAGGATGTGAGTTTTCCAATTAGCTCGTCCAATCTAAGGGTTGCCATATTTTTGGATTCCTGGATAGCAGTGATTTTACTTTACCAGGAAACTGGTAAGACCCTTGGCAGGATCTTCTCTACCCTGTCCTCTTCAAGAATGACTCTACCAAGAGACTTAAGTTCATTGGTCAGAGTTGTGACCCTTGTGTACATTTCTTGAATTGTATTTCCTTCTTTCATAGTAAAGTTTTCATACTGAGAGTATAGTAGAGTAACTCTTGATCTTTTCACTTGAGGTGTTCCTTCGTGAGCTACTTGTAAGGTATCCTAGATTTCTTTGGTAGTGGTGCAGCTTTGAATCCTACTATACTCGTCTGGACCTAGTCCACAAACTAGCCACTTTTTGGCCTTAGCATTTTTCTCCCATTTCTTCAGATCCTCAGCAGGGCAGTCAGCTCTAGTTTTTGGTACATCTTCTCCTTCAACAGTCTTTTTCATGGCNAGTAATACTGGCCATTAAAGAGTGGTGGCCTTGCAGTTGATTGACCCTCCCAGTTTCCAGGTGGTGCACTCATTTTGATCTTTTCCAAGGTGTTAGCCTTTTCAAGGATAACCCGCTCTGATACCAATTGATGTTTTATACGTCAATACCACACAAGAAGGGGGGGTTATTTGTGTGGTGTCTAATTTTTGAGTGTTGTCATTATAGAAGAACCTGGTTCTTCTTGGTGTTCCAACTTTTACATTTTGCGGAAAAGTAATTGTAAAATCTAAAGAACACAACAATTTTTACGTGGAAAAACA
>ML321124.1:0-46924 GCA_005239505.1 Nicotiana paniculata | reverse complement strand
CTTTATTATCATTGTTTACACTATATTGTTAGTCAATTACTAGTTTATTATTTTGTTATTAGATTTAGTAAACCTCACCAAATTATATTCAAAAGTATTGAGAAAATTGAATAAGTACCAGTAGTATTTTATAAACTCAATTGATACGTTTATTCCCTGTGGGATCGACTCAGGGCACAATACCCCATATTATATTTGCAGCGCCCGTTTAGTCTTTCTATAAGACATAGTTGAGCGTGATCAGGCATCATCAATCGTTAATAGCTCTACCGGCTCCGAGATTCTCGCCAGGATTGATGATTGAGCGTGGATATTTCGTGATTCGATTATTGTGGTATCGATATAGTCTGACCCTGATCCATCGGCCCACACATCCCTCGAGCTCGGGCTTACTTCGATGCGTACTTGTTTTCAGGGAGGACTTGCTTTCGAAGTACGACCTCGAGCCCTTATAATCGAGCCACTCGATTTTACTGTACACTGATAGTCCACGCGTTTCTTATAATGGAAGAATAATAAACAATTTGAATCCTGATCTCCCGATGCCTTGGTCAAGAAGTCATTTTCGTGACGTAAGCGTTAGATGTGACCGGAATGTCCTATCGGCTCGGTTCCCAAGGATCATTAATTCTTGTCAACTGTTGGTCGGCCGCTAGTGACGCTGAACCATCGTTTGAAATCTATAAATACCAACTTCCTCATTGATTTCAAAGTTTACTCTACTTCAAACTTCTCTCTTGCTTTGATCAAATCTCCCATCGTTCATACCTTTCTCGCTTCCTTTTATTCTTTTTCCAGTCATATTTTTGCTTCCTACCTTTCTTGTACAAAACCATGGCTAAGAGGTCCAAAGTAGTTCCGCAGAAGGGAAAAGCCTTCTCCTCAAAGTTGGCCGGCGACAAGACGCCGGTGGAGCCGCGCGTGGGGGAGTGTTTTCCCGGCCCATGCGAACTGACCTCTGAATTTAAGGTGGATAGACCCCCGTCAGTTCCCGGGCGGTGTGAACCCATGTCCCGTTACATTTGTTCGATATCTGAGGACGATGAAGACAAAGAAGTGGTGGTTTCTTCCCCTGATGAGGATATCACCACTCATATCAAAAAGGTTTTTGAGTGTTTACACTTACCTTTCACATTGGGGCCCGTGGACCCGATTATACTTGACTTTTGCCGCCAGTATCGAGTGACTTTGGGTCAGCTTCACCCCTCTTTTTTGGGGCATAGTGATCATGCTTCGAATTTTCTCGAGCAAAATTGAGGGAATGCATTTCTCCCTCGATTATTTAATCAGGTTGTATGGCCCTCGACTCTATTGGGGTGGTTTGATAAAGCTCCAGTGTCGGGCTACCAAAACAGTATTGACAAGCATAGATGAAGATAAGGACGAGGGCTGGATGGGTTAATTCATCCGAGTCAAGACCTCTGATTTGATTCCTGCCGAGAAGATGCCGGCGTAAGTCCATTTGTTGTCGGCGTCTGATTTCTTGTTCGATAAATTTCCTTCTTTGATCTGAGTTCTATTTCATGGTACAACTACTGCTTGGTTCCTTGGCGGCGTCCTGGGCCTCGAAGACTAGGTCCGCCAACTAGCCTCCACTTCCTCGTTCTCTGAACGTTGCTGGCGAGATTTGGCCAGGGACTGATGGGAAGCTAAGAATCATGGTGAGATCCTATGACTACGAGCCAACATTCTTCCGTAGGAGTACCAGTTTTTAACCCATTCTTTCCGCGCAGGTCTTGGAGAGAGTATAGCTATGAGGTCGCCCCCGCCTGGTGAAGGGGAAGTTCCAAAACCTCCTAAGGAGAAGAAAATATGAAGGGTTTGATCCTCCGACACCCTGAAACCCAAGAAAATCAAGGCCCGAAACTCAAAGGTCGATACTGCCGTTTTGCCTGTCGACGCACAAGATGACGATAACGACTGCATTTGGTTGCCCGTGAGGGAGGGAGTACTGCATCCGCCAAGGTTGTCGAGCCGACAATGAATGAGTCGGTTCGTTCCCAAGTTGGGGAATCTCGGATGAAGACGTACGCGAAGTCCCCGAGCCATCGAATTGTAAGGAAATTCCTTGCTGTGTCCAAAAATCAGCGGATGCCCCTGAAGGTTCTAGCTCTGAGGCTCCTAGGAGAGAGAAGTGCGCCCCGAGCGATTCGTTTTTGGGCAATAAATATAGATGATTCACCGCCCGGCCCTTCATTTTTTGAGGGATAGTTCCAAGATGCTCGGGCTATGAAAACCCCATATGCGGATATTGGCCATGACGGGGGCTACATCTTTTGGGAATGCTTTGACGGGATCGAAAATGACCCCGAGCCTGATGCGTCGCTTGTTTTCAATGAAGCTCAACGCCTTTTGAAGCGGGTAAGTATTCTCCCTTTCCTTTTCGCTTGTGCTCGTTTTTGATTTGATATTAACCCCTTTGTTTGTGAGCAGGCTTTGGTGCTTCATCGAGAGGCATCCCTCAAATCCTAGATGGAGCTGACCCAATCTGAGGTCAATCTCAAAAATCTCACAAATGAGGGGGACTATCTGAACTCCTTTACGTTCGAAAGGAGGAGGAAATTGGGAAATCTGACCAGAACTTACGAGGGCTCATCAAGACCACATAGAGCTCCTTGAGAGGGTAAGATAATTCCTTGAAACCTAGCAAAATATCAATTTTCATTTTGTAATGGATCTTTTGGTTCCGTAGTATCAGCAGAAGGTCAAATTGATGATGCAGCTCCTAGAAGAGGCCAAGATGAAGGAGGCCGAGACTCAAGGGTGGAGGCTGCACATGGAGCACCTCGCCTCAGAGAAGGATGCTCTTTGGGCCCAATTAACTTTAGCTGAGTTCCAAATCCGAAGTGCGGAGGAAGAAATTCTAGCTCGAGTCCGTGGGACCAAGTAGGTTGAAGCCATTCTTGCTAAGTCTAAAGCCGGATCGGAGGCGCTTGCGGCCTCCTACAGAGTCGATACCGAGGGCGCCAATTTTAAGGGGCACATAATTTTTGCTTCTGCTGAGGTCAGATTAACTCGTGCTATTGCTCATGCCAGGCAACGATCTCGAAGAGAGGCCCTCGAAGAGATACATGCTCGTGGTTTTGACCTTTCTCCAGAAATCGAGAAAGCGAAAGCTTCGAAAAATGAGGCCGCCGCTTTGCTCTCCAATGACGATGGTTTTGTTAGTGGATCCAATGGCGAAGCCTCTAAGGAAGATACATCTGCCAAAGTTATTCAGGAGTGAGCCGACATCGAGGGGACTAGCTCTGATAATGACTGGGTTGTAGCTTTTTCTTTCTTTCCTTTTGTAAGGCCCTGGTTGGCCCTTTTGTACATATCTTTTTGGTGCAATGAAAAATATTTCCTGATGTCTCTTTGTCCTTGTATGTTTTAGTTATCTCCACCGATGTATTCTTCTAGCTTGATTCGCAATCGAAATGAACCTTTAGGCATTTCATTTTTCCGGGGGAAAGTCCCCGAGCTACGGAGGCAAGTCCCCGATCCCGAGGCTCATTTGGGAGTCTGCCTTAGAGATGGTATGTTTCGAACTGATATACGAGTTATCCCCATTGGCCAAGCTCGAATAATTTTGTAGGATTGGGTATGCCCTTAGGTTGTATCAATGATTATTAAGTTCTCGAGCTTGAATTGTTTTTTTAAGATCGCAATAACCAGACCCTTAGGTTCGAATCGAATGAAAGTGTGATATCAATTCTTTAGTTGTATTGGCCTTTCGGCTCGTAATATTGGCCCTTAGGGTCTTTTATATCGGCCCTTAGGCTCTTTTAGGTTGGCTCTTGGGATCTTTAAAGTTGGGCCAGTTTGTCCTCTAGAAGGGGCTATAAACTTTCCCTCTTTGACTAAAAGACTTAGTGAAAATTACTTATGCCGTAGCATTATTTTTTATACCCATTGGGTTTTTCGAGGGTTCGACGATTGGAACCCAAGTTTTCTTAATCTGTATGTGTTGAGATGTTTTAACATCTCGAAGGCTGATGTTATCAAAGCTTTTGAATTATTTGGGAGCTAATTTTATCGAAGCCCTTATTTGCTTTGCCGAGGGTAGCCTTATTTAACCCGTTTCTCAAAGTATTTGAAGTCCGTTAGTTTATGGCGGAAGTCAAACGTCTCTGAGCCGCGTAATTTTGGTTGTCGCCTTTTTATATGACCGTAGTATTTAATATGGCCGTAGCCTTCGGGTATGTCTCTTGAACTTGTTTCCCGATAACATTTCGAATATTCCCTGAGTGTGATGGCCTTGGCCTGTACATCGGGGGGTGCCTCTTTAAGGTCTTATAACTTCAACTTTGGATAGCTCGAGTAAATAGTCCCCGAGTATCCGAGGTACGTTTGCAGTCGGCCCTTGGGCCGTTCATCAGGAGTGTTAGTTTTGCGCAATAGATCATAAGTATACAACTCGTATGATGGAAATCTTACTTCAAACATGAGATGTTTGGAAAAATAGAGAACTTCTTTGTATTATTCATACATGCATACATGTTTTGTTATCGGGGCTCGGCTATTCTACATGGACACGGTTCATCCGATCATTTGGCCCATTACAAATTTTTTCTATTGAGGCCCATTTACATAACATCCGAGGTGATGTCCCCTAGTATTCGAGGCTTATTGCAAAGAAGCCTTGGATACTATTGAATTATCTACAGGTATCACATAGTTTTTTCCTCGTTAAAAACCTCGCCGGAAAAACCCATTTGGGATAAAACAATCGGTCTAAGGGAAAAAAAGTGAAACACATACTTTAAAACCTGAGGTCTCGATTTCTTGGGCTGGGTACCTGCAATAAGTTAGTTTCTTATATTTAAGCAAATGAAAAAGGGATAGTTTAAAACTTGAGGTCTCGCTTGAGAAGTGATATGTTCCAATTATTTGACAATGGCTCACCGTCCATTGTTCCGAGCTTGTATGACCCTTTTCCGACTATGTCGAGAATCTTTAGGCTCCTTCCCAGTTAGGACCGAGTTTTCCTTTGTTAGGGTCTCGAGTATTGATGGTAATTTTCCTTAAGACCAAGTCCCCGACTTTGAAGTGTCGAAGGTTGGTTATTCTGTTGTAGTATCTCTCGATTCGTTGTTTTTGGGAGGCCATTCTAACGAGCGCCGTTTCTCGTCTCTCATCCAACAATTTGAGGCTGGTAATCATTGATTTGTGGTTTGATTCTTCCGTTGTATGTCGAAATCTGGCGTTTGGCTCTCCGACCTCGACAAGTATTAAGGCTTCGAAGCCGTAGACCAAAGAAAACGGGGTCGCCCCCGTGCTGGATTTCGATGTCGTTCTATATGCCCATAGGACCTCGGGCAACTTTTCTCTCCACTTCCCTTTGGCTTCTTTTAGCCTTTTCTTCAAGTCTTGGATGATAGTTTTATTTGTAGATTCGGCATGTCTGTTTCCGCTAGGGTGATTTGGCGTTGATAGTATCTTCTTTATTTTGTGGTCTTCGAGGAATTTTTTTACCTTACTTCCGATGAACTGTTTTCCATTATCACACACTATCTCAGCAGGTATCCTGAATCAACTGCGATGTGATCCCATATGAAGTCGATCACTTCTTCTCCCTAACTTTTTCAAAGTCCTGCGCTTCAACCCATTTAGAGAAATAATTAATCATAAAGAAAACGAATCTAGCTTTACCTGGGGCCGATGGTAGAGGTCCGACGATGTCCATCCCCATTTCATGAATGTCCACGGGGATAGAACCGAGTGGAGCTGTTCACCGGGCTGATGAATCATTGGTCCGAATCTTTGACATTTATCGCATTTTCGAACGAACTCTTTAGCGTCCTTCTCTATGCTATCCCAATAGTATCCTACTCTGATGACCTTTCGAACTAGTGACTCGGTGCCAGAATGGTTTCCACAAGTGCCTTCATGGATTTCTCGTAAAACATAATCGGTATCTCCCGGCCCCAGGCATACGGCCAATGGACCATCAAACGACCTTCTGTATAGCGTTCCTTCCTCGTCCAATGTGAACCGAGCTGCCTTAGTTAATAAGGTCCTTGATTCCCTGGGATCCGAGGGTAGCTTCTCGTTCTTCAAGTATTCGACATACTTGTTTCTCCAATCCCAGGTTAAGCTTGTAGAATTTATTTCGGCGTGCCCTTCCTTGATTACTAACCTAGAGAGCTTGACGACAGTCCCTGAGCTAATTTCATCTTCATCGACTGACGATCCTAAGTTGGCGAGTGCATCGACCTCGGTATTCTGTTTTGGAGGTACATGCTGCAGAGTCCATTCTTTGAAGCAGTGCAAAGTGATGTGCAACTTGTCGACGTATCTTTGCATCCTATCTTCTCGTACTTCGAAGGTGTCGTTTACCTGGTTAACTACCAATAGGGAGTCACATTTAGCTTCAATTACTTCCGCTCCCAAGGTCTTGGTTAGTTCAACACCTGCGATCATAGCCTCATACTCGGCCTCATTGTTAGTCAACTTAGCAGTTTTAATCGATTGTCTAATAAGATTGCCCGTAGGCGGTTTCAAAACAATACCAAGTCCGGACCTTTTCCCGTTCGTGGCTCCGTTCGTGAAGAGGGTCCATACCCCCGACGAGGTTCCCGATTTCAGCAATTCTTTTTCCACTTTGGGTACGAGGGTCGGTAAAAAGTCTGGCACGAAGTCTACTAATATTTGAGACTTGGTGGTCGTTCAGGGCTAATATTGAATATCGTACCCGCCAAGTTCGATGGCCCATTTGGCCAATTGGATCGATAGCTCGGGCTTGTGCAATATATTTTGAAGCGGATATGTGGTGATGACACATATAGGATGACACTGAAAATACGTCTTTAATTTTCTAGATGCGCTTATTAATGCAAGTGCTAGCTTCTCTAGGTGCGGATATCTAGTTTCAGAATCTCCTAAAGTTTGACTTACGTAGTAAACTGGAAATTATGTACCTTGTCCTTCTCGAACTAGCACTCCACTTATCGCTATCTCGGACACCGCCAGATATAAGTATAGCTTTTCATCTGCCTTTGGGGAGTGGAGCAAAGGTGGGCTCGAGAGGTACCGTTTCAACTCCTCCAACGCTTGCTGACATTCTGTAGTCCATGTGAATTCGTTTTTCTTTTTAAGCAAGAAGAAAAACCTGTGACTCCGATCTGATGACCTCGAAATGAACCGGCCCAAGGCGATTATTCATCTGGTTAGCCTCTGAACATCATTTATATTGTCCACGAAGACGATGTCCTCAATGGATTTGATTTTGTCGGGGTTAATCTCGATTCCCCGATTTGACACCATGAAAACGAGGAATTTACCGAGCCAACCCCGAAGGCACAGTTCTCGGGGTTGAGTTTCATGTTGTACTTCCTCAAGATCTCGAAGGTTTCCTCTAAATGAGTCAAATGGTCCTCTGTGTGCAGGGACATAACTAACATGTCGTCAATGTAAACATAAATTGATTTCCCTATCTGTTCTTCGAACATTTTGTTAACTAGGCGTTGATATGTAGCCCCCACATTTTTTAGCCTAAAAGGCATTACTGTATAGCAGTAGGTTCCATACTTAGTGATAAAAGAGGGTTTTTCCTGATCTTCTAGGTTCATCTGAGTTTGGTTGTAGCTAGAGTAGGCGTCGAGAAAAGTAAGT
The DNA here is from genome assembly GCA_005239505.1 of Nicotiana paniculata. NCBI lineage: Eukaryota > Viridiplantae > Streptophyta > Magnoliopsida > Solanales > Solanaceae > Nicotiana > Nicotiana paniculata. Next base: position 39,328 of record ML321124.1, on the reverse strand, counting down.
ATCTCGTGGCCAACCGTGGCGTCGATCATTTTATCGATGTTAGGCAAAGGAAAAGAGTCCTTTGGACATGCTTTATTTAAATCCTTATAATCTACACACATCCTAAGCTTTTTCCCCTTTTTGGGGACTACGACTACGTTGGCTAACCACTTAGGATACTTGACTTCCCAAATGGACCCTATTTTTAGGAGTTTGGTTACCTATTCTTTTATGAAGGCGTGCTTCACCTCGGACTGAGGCCTTCTCTTCTGCTTTATCGGTCCGAACTTGGGGTCCAGGCTCAACTGATGAGTTGTAATCTCGCGAGGGATTCCTGTCATATCTAGATGGGACCACGCAAAGCAGTCCATATTATAAATAAGAAATTGAATGAGTTTTTTCCTGAGTTCAGGGGTTAACCCCGTCCCCAGGTATACCTTGCGTTCGGGTAGATACTCAATGAGTATCACCTGCTCCATATCTTTCACTGTTTACTTAGTTGCATCCGATTCTTCGGGGGCGATGAAGGTTCGAGGCTGGGGGCAGTGATTTCTATTTGGCTGCTTGCTTATCTTTGACGCTCAATTGTTCTAAGGTCAAGGATGCTGGTACTGATGTCACCTCGTTGACTGCAAACATTTCCTTCGCAGTGTGCTATTCCCCGTAAACTATTTTCAGCCCATCGTTGGTTGGAAACTTCATCATTTGGTGAAGGGTCGATAGCACCGCCCTCTTTTTATGGATCCATGGCCTCCCGAGCAAAGCGTTATACCTCATGTCACCTTCGATGACGTGAAATTTCGTGTCCTAGATGGTCCGGGCTACGTTTATTGGTAGGATTATTTCTCCCTTTGTTGTTTCGATGGCCATGTTGAAGCCGTTCAGGACTCGCGATGCCGGCACAATTTGATCAGTTAGGCCGAGCTGTTCTACGACCCTCGACCTGATTATGTTTGCCGAGCTACCTGGATCCACAAGAACACGTGTAACTTAAACTTTATTTAACAATATAGAAATTACCAGGGCGTCGTTGTGTGGTTGGGAAAGGCCTTCTGCCTTCTCGTCGTTGAATGTAAGGGTACCTTCGGGCATGTAATCTTGGTTCCGCTTCTCCCTTGTAATCGATACTCTGGTGCATTTGAAAACAGTCCATATGGGATGTCGACTCCACCGACGATCATGTGGATAACATGCTGAGGTTTTTCTTCCTCATTCTTTTTGTTGGCGTCTCTCTCCCTGGAGTGATTTTTGGCTCTGTCACTGAGGAATTCTCTGAGATGACCCTCGTTGAATAATCGAGCTACTTCTTCTCTCAAATGTCTGCAGTCTTCGGTTCTGTGGCCATGTGTGCCATGGTACTTGCACATCAAGTTAGGATTTCTGTGAGAAGGATGGGTCTGTATCGGTCTTGGCCACCTAGTGTCTTTAATCCTTCCAATGGCTGATACGATACCCGAGGCATCGACGCTGAGTTATATTCTGATAATCGAGGAGCTTCCGTAGGATCCACGTATTTGTTGAATCCAATTTTGCTCATGAGTCCCCGAGGCTTATGTCCTTGGTCACTCCTTCGATCATTAAGGGCGAAATTACGTCCTCTGTTGTTATTTCTTCTATCTGCGGCATACGGCTGATATCGATCTTTGGTTGGTCTCGATTCTCTGTCAAAATACCTTTGGTTCTTACCTGTCAACCGGCTCGGGTGTACTGAGCCCGAAGGAGCTCCCAGTTGGTCATCCTCAACTCTAATCTTTGACTGGTACTGGTTATGAACGTCTGCCCAAGTTACTGTGGGGTATTTTATCAAATTTTGTTTCAGTTGGCGTGATGCGCTCAAGCTCCTCTCGTTTAGTCCTTGTGTGAAAGCTTGAACAACCCAGTTGTTAGTAACCGGTGGCAACTCTATACGTTCCATTTGGAATCGAGATACAAATTCTCGTAGCATATCGTTTTCCCTCTGACTTACCTTGAAGAGGTCTGATTTTCTTGTTGCAACTTTTATAGCTCCAGCGTGGGCATTTACAGACGAGTCTGCCAACACCGCGAACAAATCGATAGGGTTTGGAGGCAAGTTGTGATACCAAATCATGGCTCCTTTGGATAGGCTCCCCGAATTTCTTCAGCATGACTGACTCGATTTCATCATCTTCCAAATCATTTCCTTTAATAGCGCATGTATAAGAGGTAACGTGCTCCTTGGGGTCCCAGGTCCCATTGTATTTTGGTATATCGGGCATGCTGAATTTCTTTGATATGGGTTTTGGAGCCGCACTTGCACAAAATGGTTTTTGCACAAATTTTTTGGAGTCCATTCCCTTTAAGATTGGTGGTGCCCCCGGAATCTGATTAACTTGAGAGTTATAGGTTTTGTACCTTCTTATCGTTGGCTTCAATCTTCTTCTCCCTCGACTCTATCCTCTTAGTAAGCTCCTCGAGCATTCTCGTTATAGTAGGGCCGGTCGTCGAAGTGTTGTCACCTGATCTTTCAGGCACTGGCTCGGTACGGCGAGTAGCCTCTTGCTCGATCCTATTCGGAGTCTGGTGCTGAGTTTGCAATTGGGAAATAGCATTATGTTGGGCTTGCAGCATTTCAAATATGACTTGGAGACTAGCACCTTCGTCTCCTTTGCCTTGGGTACCTCGACCGTCAGTCCGACCTTCTCTGCATACGCTTCCATCGGGGTCTCCGCCTAATATGCATTCAATGCAATGTGTGAACTGACATCGACCCGGTTAGCGGGTGGCGCTCCTTTGAGACTGGCTTGTGGGATCTCGACTCCTGGAACAGAAACATTCTCGTTCTCCCCATGGAGTCACAGGCCGTTGTCACCATGTGTAGATGTGTTTTGTGAGTTTGACATAGTTTATCTTGAAAACAAAACTCGTGGCAAGAAACAAGAAAATAGTGTGTTATACCAGAATCAACACCGAAAAATCACTATTATCATTAGTCCCACGGTGGGCGCCAAACTGTTTAACTTGAAATACGAGTAACAATTAAATTTGTGATGCGGTTATAAGGTTATGCGATCCAATTCAATGTTAATTGGTAAATAATTAATAAATAAATGAATTAAATAATTTATATAAGTCAAACCCGTATAATTGCAAATCGTCGACCTCGATCTGGATTAGATCCGAGAATGGTTTTCCAAGAAAAGTAAGAACAACAATAATAATATGAACAACTCAAATACAGAGAATTAACAGTAAATGAAAGAGATTTGTATTCAGCATTGTGAGTAAGAACTAGAGCTTTGTGATAATTTTTGATGATGAATGTCATACAAGTGAGTAGGGTTCCTCTTTGATAGTAGAGGAATCCTAAATAAGGAATGACTCTAATTGCGGAAGTAAGATACATGATTGGCATTGTCAACCATTAATAGCTCTACCGGCTCCGAGATTCTCGCCGGGATTGATGATTGAGCGCGGATATTTTGTGATTCAGTTATTGTGGTGTCGATATAGTCTAATCCCGATCCATCAGCCCACACATCCCTCGATCTCGGGCTTACTTCGATGCATACTTATTTTCGGAGGGACTTGCTTTCGAAGTACGCCCTCGAGCCCTTATAATCGAGCCTCTCGATTTTACCGTACACATACTCCATTGTAAATCATCCCAAAATTCAATAACAATTCCCTCTCTCTCTCTCTCTCTCTCTCTCTCTCTCTCTCTCTCTCTCTCTCTCTCTCTCTCTTTCTCTGCAATATTTTTCTTTTCCTTATAGTTTTATTTCACGTTATTAGCACGAGACTCTACTGTCTCAAGAAGCTCTTTCAGAAGATTAAGGTATAACTTTTCTCCTCTTTTAATTATGACTGACATTATGAAAAGAAATTTTGTTTCCTTTGAAATTTCGGGCAAGAACTATATGACATGGGTGTTGGATGCTGAAATCTATTTAGATGCAATGCATCTTGGAGACGCCATTAAAGATATAAATAAAGAATCTACCCAAGAATGTGCTAAGACATTGATTTTCTTGCGCCATCATCTTGATGAAGGGTTGAAAATAGAATATCTTCACAGTCAAAGATCCACTTATTTTGTGGAATGGCTTAAAGGAAAGATATGAAAACTTATAGCTGGTCGCTCTTCCACAAGCACAATATGATTAGGCTCATCTGAGGCTCCAAGACTTTAAGTCCGTTTCTGAATATAATTCTGCAATGTTCAGAATTACTTCTAAATTGAAACTCTGTGGAGATACTATCACTGAATATGATATGCTTGAAAAAACGTTCACAGCGTTTCATGCCTCCAATATGGTCTTGCAATAGCAGTACCGAGAGAAAGGTTTCAAGAAGTACTCTGAGTTGATTTTTCTTCTCCTTGTGGCTAAAGGAAACAATGACTTGCTCATGAGAAATCACAAAAATCGACCCGCTGGGTCTGCACCATTGCCTGAAGTGGATGAGGTTTATTCCCATTAAGATAAGCGTGTAAAAGGTTGTGGCCCATTCGTGGTCGTGGTCATTTTCGTGGTCGTGGCCGTAGACAAGGAATAAATTTTGTTGGTGTTAATCACTCACTAAATAAAATAACCACCAAAAGTGGAAAGGGAAAGGTGAGAAGCCTAAGTCAAATAGTTCGGAAACTGAATGTTACCGTTGCGGTGGAAAAGGGTATTGGGAAAATATTTGTTTTACACCAAGACATTTTGTTGAGCTTTATCAAGCATCTCTAAAGAATAACGACCCTGAAGCTAATTTTGTCTATGGCAATGAATTTGACATCACCCACTTGGATAAAACAGATTTTTTTGAGCACCCTGATGGAAAAATAAACCACTTGATCAGTGATGGATCCGTGGTTAAAGATGATTGAGCAATTTGATTTTTTTTATTTTTGCCTATTCGTAGTAGTTAGTGAATAAACATCAGGTAATCATAGTTCTTTACATGAGTAGTAGTCATTAGTATCAATTAGTATAGATAGTGTTAGTCCGTTTTGATTAAATAGAGTTCTAGTATTCATTTTAAACAATGTGTCAATTTGCTTAGTTTTCAAGGATTATTATATTGTTTATTAAAGTAATGTTGTGATGTTAAAAAAAAAAACTTTAGCTACTGCAGAAGAGAAGTTTTAACATTCTATGTATAAATTTATTTACGATTAACATGTTAGTATGACTATAATATTTTATTGTTTGACAATTGGATTTAGAAAAGAAAACAGAATAATTTATTCATGAATAATATTTATAGAACAGTTATGACCGAACAACTAGTTCCTCGTATTGGAATGAACATATTCGTCCAACACATTCGAAAGAAGGTAAAAACAGTTAATGTTGAGTTGCATCAAATTTAAGTCTTATCATATTGTAGCATGAGTTGCAATTCACTAACAAGCAGTATGTATAAAATATAATTTTGCTCAGTTAAAGAAGAGGCAATGGGACCTTCAAAATTTTATTAGTTCGTTTATTATATACCTTATGAATGTTGGTCCTGTTTTAAATATTTATACAATTTATTGTCTACTTTTAGTATTTAGCTACTTTTATTTACACACTTATTGTTTTATGTATATTAATATGACTTAAGTTTTTCCTATTTTTAAACCATATGACAACCTAAAATTAACGCATAATTCATTTATTTTAGCTATATAATTGTTTGTATCATAATCAGAGTTTGCTCGAGATTGCATTACAAGGTCGTTATTGAATTATTGATTTAACTCTGTTATTCTCCTTTTTTCCTCTGAAAATATTAATGTTTATTCATATATTCATTTTGTATATCAAACAATGGGAAGAAAATATGGATATCTCACAAAACAAACTTGGATCAAAGCACATGCTACTACAATTTCTGGTAGTAGTACTTTAATTGAAGGCTCTGGAAGAGCTACAATAACTTTGCCTAAGAGAACAATGCTTATCATAGAGAATGCAATGTTCTCCTCCAAGTCCAAGAGGAACTTGTTGAGTTTTAAATATATCCGCCGAAATGGATATCATATTGAGATAATAGATAAGAATAATCTTGAATATCTCATCATTACCAAGAATGCCTTTGGCCACAAAAGGGTTATTGAGAAATTCTCATCTTTATCTTGTGGCCTGTATTGGACAAGAATTAGTTGTAACACCTTGTAAATTCAGTTTAGGTATGAATGAGTTAAAGGAGTAGTAAGTTCTATTTTGAACATATGAAGTTCTATCAGGATGATTATGGGTGAAAATAGTTGTTTCAAAATCAAGATGGAAACTGAGGTGCATAAGATTCGACAAAATCGACTAAGTTTGCAGAAAATCCGTCTTCCAGCAGTGTTTAGTGAAACTGTGTAAGGAATTTTAGAAAACCCAAAGCATAAAGTTTTAGGCCATTGAAATATATTTCAAACGATATATTATGGAGCCCGACGAATCTCTGTTCAAAATGTTATGCCCGTTTTACAGAACAATATGCAATATGCGTGCCCAGTAGAGCACCTAGTAGCGGGGCCGCGCTAATGCGGCAGTGTTCTGGCCATTTAGCTCGGTCAGGTGCGTGGTTGGGGCCTCCAAGTGCGCGGGGGCGCTCATGGGGGGTCTTTTTTAAAGCCCTACTTTGTCCCCCACATCCCAAAATATAAAAACTTGCTCTAGGAAGGAAAGCTCTCAAAAACCTAACTCCTTAACGGTCCCTCCACCACCCAAGGTATGTTCTAATGGTGATTCTAAGTTAATTTTAATTTCCCAACATCTTATTAACATGGGTAACCCCTTCATATCATTAGATATTCGATTGGGACATCATTGTTGAGAGAATGAACCCTAGAACTCGAATTAAAGAGGATTGAACTTCAGGGAAGTAATTTCTTCACCCTCAAATTGATTCTAGCATTAGTTTAATAATTATAGACCCTAGTTCATGAGATTTGAGTTGATGGGTTTGATAGAAAAGCATGAATGGTTATAGGTTTGGTGTATTGATTGTTGATTATTGGTTAAGGGTATTGTTTACCTTATGCGTGATAAAGGATAATGTTGATTATAACCATTTGAGACTTTAGAATTTATCTAGGAGCAAGAGAATATGTTATTGGGTTTAGAGACACCATTAATAAGGACTATGAAGCTTTATGCTACCAAGTATTTGATAAAATGCCTAAGTGACAAAACAAGATTATTGTTGCTAGTTTAGAATCACTTTGACTTGTATTGATATAGATTAAAGTTGAAAGGGTTGGCGAATGTTGTATTATGTTCAAGATCAGGAAGTTAAGGTATGTGAGGCTAACTCTCTATGTTTGGGAATTTTATTGATTCTCCCTACAATACTTTTCTTTTACGACGTTACTAGTTGCCTCAGAAATATAGTTAAGCCTAGTTCCTTGAATATTTGCAGAACTTCTATTTTCTAGCTTCATAACTCGTTCATGACTTTCATTCTGAACGTTATGAAACAAGTGAGTAATAAATATAGTCTTGGGTTTGATGCCCACGAGTCTCAGTCTAGATTACTCAGCATGTCATAAATAGTCGAAGTTTCAATTTTCATAATCAGTTCATGAACACATGTGTCAGTCTAGCGCATTCATCCTCAAAAACATGTCCAGGTAGAGCACATTATTTAAATAGTTGAGATATGTCCTTGATGTTAAAACTAATTGGGATGATCACATACCTCTCATTGATCTTGCTAATAATAACACCTACCATTCTAGTACCAAGATGGTAGCGTGCGAGACTTTGTATGGGTGAAAGTGTAGATCGCCAATTAGTTGGTTCAAAGTTGGTGAAGCAGAGTTGTTGGGACCAAATTTGGTCTATCAGACTATAGAGAAAGTTAAGTTGATTCAAGAGCGTTTGAAGACGACTCAGAGCCGCCAAAAGTCCTCTTCGGACGTGCGGCATAGAGACCTAGAGTTTCAAGTTGGTGATTGGGTGTTTCTAAAAGTTTTGCCTATAAAAGGCGTTATGAGATTTGGGAAGAAGGGGAAGAATAGTCCCTGCTATATTGGGCCATATAGAATCTTGCGAAGGATCGGTCGATTAGCTTATGAGTTGGAGTTGCTATCAGAGTTAACGGTGGTACAACCAGTATTTCAAGTGTGATGTTATAACATTCAAGTTTCCAGTACTCAGATACTCATGTCAGTTCAGTACCCAGATACTCATGTCAGTTCAGTACTCAGATACTCATGTCAGTTCAGTACTCAAATACTCATGTCAGTTCAGTACTCAGATACTCATGTCAGTTCAATACTCAACTACTCATGGCAGTTCAATGCTTAGATATTCATGCCAGCTTGGTACTCTGATATTGATGTTATTTCAATACTCAATATTCTTTCCAATCTAATATTCATTATCCATGTTAGTTCAGTATACATGTATCCATGGCAGACCAATATTCAGTCAATGCAGTAGTCATTCAGTTCAGTATCTCAACAATTCAATAGTCATGTATTCATTCAGTTTAGTATGCAAGTGTTTATGAAAGTTCATGTTTCCACCAGACCCGTTTAAGGTTCGTAGTTAGCAGAAGTTAGAATCAGGACAATCATTCGAGGATGAATAATCCCAAGGGAGAGATAATGTAACACCCTGTAAATTCGGCTTAGGTATGAATGAGTTAAAGGAGCAGTAAAGTTATATTTTGAACATATGAAGTCCTATCGGGATGATTATGGGTGAAAATAGTTGTTTTAAAATCAAGATGGAAAGTGAGGTGCATAAGATTCGACAAAATCGACTAAGTTTACAGAAGATGCATCTTCCAGCAGTGTTTAGTGAAACTATGTAAGTAATTTTGGACAACCCAAAGAATAAAGCTTTAGGCCTTTGCAATAGCTTTCCAACGATATATTATGGAGCCCGAACGGATCTCTGTGCAAAAAGTTATGCCTGTTTTACAAAAGAATACGCAATATGCGCGCCCAGTAGCGCAGCCGTGCTAATGCTGCACTGTTCTAGTCATTTAGCACGGTCAAGTGCGCGGTTGGGGCATCCAGGTGCGCGGGGGAGCTCGTGGGGGGTCATTTTTAAAGCCCTACTTCGTCCCCCACATCCCCAAAACATAAAAACTTGCTCTAGAAAAGGAAGCTCTAAAAAACCTAACTCATTAAGGGTCCCTCCACCACCCAAGGTAAGTTCTAATGGTGATTCTAAGTTAATTTTAATTTTCCAACATCTTATTAATATGGGTAAACCCTCCATATCATTAGATATTCGATTGGGACATCATTGTTGAGAGAAGGAACACTAGAACTCGAATTCAAGGGGATTGAACTTCAAGGAAGTAATGTCTTCACCCTCAAATTGATTCTAGTATTAGTTTAATAATTATAGACCCTAGTTCATGAGATTTGAGTTGATGGGTTTAATAGAAAAGCATGAATGGTTATTGGTTTGGTGTATTGATTGTTGATTATTGGTTAAGGGTATTGTTTACCTTATGGGTGATAAACGATAATGTTGATTATAACCATTTGAGACTTTAGAATGTATCTAGGAGCAAGAGAATGTGTTATTGGGTGTAGAGACACCATTAATAATGACCATGAAGCTTTATATCACTAAGTGTTTGATAAAATGCTTAAGTAACCAAAACATGACTGTTGTTGCTAATTTGGAATGACTTTGTCTTGTATTGATATAGATTAAAGTTGAAAGGTTTGGCGAATGTTGTACTATGCTCAAGAGCAGGAAGTTAAGGTATGTGAGGCTAACTCTCTATGTTTGGGAATGTTATTGATTCTACCTACAATACGTTTCTTTTACGACATTACTAATTGCCTAAAAAATATAGTTAAGCCTGGTTCCTTGAATAGTTGCAGAACTTCTATTTTCTAGCTTCGTAACTCATTCATGACTTTCATTCTGAACGTTGTGAAATCAGTGCATAATCAATATAGACTTGGGTTTGATGCCCACGAGTCTCAGTTTAGATTACTCAGCATGTCATAGACAATCGAAGTTTCAATTTTCATAATCAGTTCGTGAACACATGTCTCAGTCTAGCTCTATTCAGTATTCAAGTATCATGCAACTCAGTATGGTTCAGTATTTCAGCATCATGTATTTCAGTATCATGTATTTCAGTATGATTCTCAGTTTCTGAATGTTGAACACCTATATTTGGGCTTGAGGCCGCAGTTTATGCTTTATGGATGTTTGGGCCTGAGGACGCAGTTTATGCTTTATGCATTTTTGGACCTGAGGTCGCAGTTATGTATACGTATACTTGGGCGAGGCCGCACTTTGTGCGCACACACACACACACACACACACACATACACACACACACACACACACACACACACACACACACACACACATATATATATATATATATATATATTCGGCCTGAGGTCGCAGTTTAATATTCAGATAAACAGGTTGTTCATCATTCAGAAGAGGGAGTATTCATATCCTTACTTCCTTTAAGTTCAATTATTAGTTATCATATCAGTTATCAGTTATCATTTCAGTTATCAGTTATCAGTCCAGTTATCAGTTATTAGTTATCATTTCATTTATCAGTTATCATTTCAATGATCTATTATCAATTCTCAGTTATCAGCTTAGTTTCAGTTTCAGCATTTATAATTCTTTCTTTCAGTTGCTTTACATACCAGTGCAATTCAAATGTATTGACGTCCCTTTTGCCCGGGGCCTGCATCTCACGATATAGGTAATGATTTACAGGTTGGCGATTTAGAGCGCTAGTATTCTTGCACCAGCTATTTGGTGATCCCCAGTTCGTTCGGGGAATTATCATTACCTTACAGTCTTCAGTAATTTTCAAACAGTCAGTGTTTTCAGTACGTCATTAGCGGCTTCATAGACTAGAGTAACAATTAGACAGAGTCGCAGGCTTTTCATATTAATCCACTCTGGCTATAAATATGTTTCAGAATTGTATTAGTATTTCCGCACTTTGATTTATATCGTCCAGACTTTCAGTATATCAACATGTGTTAGTTTATCTTCCGCATTTAGTATGTTATGATATCACGTGTTGATTCAGCCAGCCAGTTGGTTCGCTCGGTCACATGAAGTCAGGCACCGAGTGTCGTGTTATGTCCAGGCCTAGGTTCGGGGCATGACATTAGTGCAATTGAAGCACATTCTATCGTAAACCAAAAGGTTACTGATTCCAATACTTTTGTACTTTGGCATGATCTATTGGGACATCCTGGATCAGTTATGATGAGACGAATTATAGAAAAAATCAAATGGGCATCTATTAAAGAATTTAAATATTCTTTTAAATAAAAAATTTTCTTGCACTTCTTGTTATCAAAGCAAGTTAATTATTAGAACATCACCAAAAAAGGTTGGGATTGAGTCCCCTGCATTTTTGGAACGTTTACAAGGGGATATTTGTGGACTTATTCACCCACCTAGTGGGTCGTTTAGATATTTTATGGTCTTAATAGATGTATTTTCTAGATTGTCTCATACGTGCCTATTGTCATCTCGTAACCTGGCGTTTGCAAAATTAATAGCACAAATATCCGATTACGGGCACAATTTCCCGATAATCCAATAAAGTCTATTAGACTTGATAATGCTGCTGAGTTTTCAGCCCAAGCAGTTAATGATTATTTCTTATCAATTGGGATAAAAGTGGAAAATCTTATAGCTCATGTTCACACTCAAAATGGCCTTGGAGAGTCTTTGATTAAACGTCTGCAATTGATAGCAAGACCGTTACTCATGAAAATGAGGTTGCCCACTTCTGATTGGGTCACGCCATTTTGCATGCATCAATGTTAGTTTGTCTCAGACCGAAAAATTATCATAAGTATTCTCTGTTGCAATTAGTTTTGGGTCATGAACCTAATAAATCCCATTTAAGAATTTTTTTATGCGCAGTATATGTGCCTGTAGCACCACCATATCGCACCAAAATGGGTCCCCAAACAAGGTTACAAATATATGTTGCGTTTGAATCGCCCTCCATTATTCGCTACCTCGAAACATTAACGGGGGATTTGTTCACTACACGATTTGCAGACTGTCGATTTGATGAGGCACTTTTCCCAAAATTAGGGGGTGAAATTGGTGAACTCAAACATGAAATTTTGTGAAAAAGTCATTATCTCATCTTGATCCACGTGCCTCAATTTGTGAAAAAAGGTGCAAAAGATTATCCATTTGCAGAGAATAACAAATTAAATACCAGACGCATTTACGGATCTGAAAAGGATAACAAAATCACATATCCCTGCAGAGAATGTTCCAATCTGTATTGATGTCCCCATTAGACAATCTTCTAGTGTCATAGCTAATGAGTCAAAAGCACACCTAAAACTTGGCAGACCATTGGGTTCTAAGAATCATAATCCTATAAAAAGGAAAACAAATGATCAAAATGACACTATGAAAGAGTCTCGTGAAGAAATCCACGATTTAACAAATTCTGAGATTCATGAGGAAATCACTAAGCCCGAGACTCAAGAAAATAAGGAACTATCAATAAATTCAATCGATATTGAGACACATTTGAATCGAGTGAATATAGTGGTGGATTATGTTTTTGCATATAATATTGCATCTAGCATTATGCAAGATAGTGAGGATCTTGACCTCAATCTGTTCGAGAATGTCAACAAAGATGTGATTGGCCAAAATGGCAAGAAGCAATCCAATCAGAGTTGAATTCACTTTCGAAACGTGAAGTTTTCTGGGCCTTTTGTCCAAACACCTAATGGTGTTAAGCCTATTGGCTATAAATGGGTCTTTGTACGCAAGAGGAATTAGAAAAATTAGGTACAAAGATATAAGGAACGCCTTGTTGCACAATGATTTTTACAATGCCTGGTATCGATTATGAAAAGACATATTCACCCGTTATGGATGCTATAACGCTTCGTTATCTCATTAGTATTGTTGTCGATGAAAACCTTGACATGTATTTAATGTATGTGGTTACAGCCTACCTTTATGGTTCACTTGATAATGAGATATACACGAAAATTCACGAGGGGTTTTAAAATTCCTAATGGACATAATTCAAAGTCCTGAGAAATGTTTTCAATCAAACTGCAAATATCTTTGTATGGTCTAAAGCAATCAGGACGTATGTGGTATAATCGTCTTAGTGAGTATTTATTAAAGGAAGGTTATATAAATGATTCCATTTGTCCATGTATTTGTATAAAGAAAATAACATCGGAATTTGTTGTATTTGCCGTATATGTCGATGAAATAAACCTTATTGGAACTCCTACAGAACTCCAAAAGGCAATTGATTATTTAAAGAAGGAATTCGAGATGAAAAATCTCTGAAAGACAAAATTATGTCTCGGTTTGCAAATTGAACATACGAAAAACGGGATTTTTGTTCATCAATCTGTCTACATATCATTCACCAATAGGCTTAGTAGCATGCACTTCCCTTTATATTCTTAAATTTTTATTACGTTACGTCGTTTTTTTCACCTAAGGTATTGTATTCCCTGTTGCTATTATTTGGTACTATTTATCCTTTATCTATCCTTTTTTTCTCTTCCATCTTTCTTCCTTCCTTGCTTCCCTATTCTTCTTCTTGCCCTTCCTGAGCCGAGGGTCTACTGGAAACAGCCTCTCTACCTGCATTAGGTAGGGGTAAGGTCTGTGTACAGACCACCCTCCTCAGACCCCACATGTTGGGATCAAACTGGATTTGTTGTTGTTGTTGTTGTTGTTGTTGTAACCTGTCTACATAGAAAAGGTATTAAAATGGTTTTACTTGGATGGAGCATATCCATTAAGTACTCTGATGGTTGTTCGATCACTTGATGTGAATAAGGATCCATTCGGGCCTCAAGAAAAGAATGAATAACTACTTGGTCCTGAAGTACCATATCTTAGTGCAATTGATGACCTAATGTATCTTGCTAATACAACAAGGCATGATATAACTTTTCCAGTCAATGTATTAGCAAGATATAGCTCTCCTCCTACAAGGAAACATTGGAATGGAATCAAACACATATTGTGGTATCTAAAAGGGACTACCGATATGGGCTTATTTTATGGCAAGAGTTGCAGTCCCGATCTTGTTGGTTATGCCGATGCTGGTATTTATCCGATCCACACAAGGCTCGATCTCAAATAGGTTATGTGTTTACCTGTGGAGGCACTGTCATATCTTGGCGGTCGACTAAGCAATCAATCGTGTCTACTTCATCTAATCATGCTGAGATAATTGATATTCATGAAGCAAGTCGAGAATGTGCGTGGTTGAGGTCTATAATACATCTTATTCGAGACAAATGTGGTTTGAAATGTGACAAACTGCCTACCATTTTGTATGAAGATAATGCAACATGCATAGCCCAATTGAAGGGAGGATTCATAAAAGGAGATAGGACAAAGCACATTCACCAAAGTTATTTTTCACACATGATCTTCAAAAGAATGGTGATATCAATATGCAACAAATTTGTTCAAGTGATAATATGACTGATTTGTTCACCAAGTCTCTACCGACGTCAACCTTCAAGAAGCTAGTGTACAAGATTGGGATGCGAAGTCTCAAGGATGTGAATTTATGCTCTCATAAGAGGTAGTTAATGCGTGTTGCACTCTTTTTCCCTTACAAGGTTTTGTCCTATTGGGTTTTCCTTGCAAGATCTTTAACGAGGCAACCAAAAGACATATTTCTAAACATGTGTACTCTTTTTCCTTTATTAGATTTTTTTCACTGGATTTCATTTTAATTAAGGTTTTAACGAGTCACATTACTTATTGAGTAGACATTTAAGGGGGAGTGTTATGAATAGAATTGTAATTAGAGTGAATGTCTGTCTTTTAGAGAGTTTTACTTTGTGGTTAAGTCATTTCCCCCATCCCCCCTATAAATAGAGTTATCATACCACATTGTAAATCATCCCAAAATTTATTAACAATTATCTCTCTTTCACGGCAATATTATTCTTTTCCTTATTGTTTTATTTCAAATATAAATATAAAAAAGCTTTAATTCCTTCCCTGACATCAAATTCAAGAACAAGAATAAACAAAAAGCGAAGATTTAGGATTCCGTTTCCTCAGCTTTCTCTATGCAAATCTCGAAGATCAATATTTATGCCTTTTCTTGCACTGTACCAATATAAATCATACATTCTTTGTGTAAAATATGGCTAAGATTCTGGAATTAGCCAGTTTTTCCTTTCGACTTTAAATTGTAGATAGTATATACTTTCTCCAAGAATTAAACAGCTTTGGCTTCTCGGGTATCAGTTATGTGAAATTCAATCCGACGTTCTATTCATTATTCATAATCATACTTAGTCAATTTTAACTATGGTCGCTAACCATCACGAATGAAGAGGAACTGGAACAATAGTAAAGTTGTTTCTTAGAAAGATAGACGGCCTATATCACACCTTTTTGTAGTGCGGCCCGACATGTCTCCCATCATCCGGGACTGCAACTTGGAACTTCCAATGTTGTGTAATTCTAGTGGCGGATGTAGTTTATTAGCTTAATCGAATTCAGTATTTCTCGACACAATATGTGATATACATTAAAATTTTAACAAATATTATATTATTCAGAAAATGCTTTTTAAATATTAGGATATTAATATAAAAAAGCATTACTTCCTGTAGGTGATTTCTGAACATAAAACGTAGTGATATATTGCTTGTCCCAAGTTTGTGTCCATTTCCTTCCTTACTTTGTTATAGCTAAATAAATCATTTTAGACTAAATTAATTAGATTATTAATAAATTTACTCGTTAAGACTTAACACAACTGTAAACGATAAATATATGAAATTTACCACAATTTGACCATAGATTATGGCTTCATTTTTTCAACAAAAAAAATTGAAAACATTGTTTGTTTATGAAATATGATGATGTTTTGGGGGGAAAATTCAAGTTAAAAACTAGTTTAGGACATATTTTGGGTGATAATTTTTTTTTCGCTCACAAAACTTCAGCTTTTCTACAAATAAAATACATGTCCAAACACAACTTCAACCTTCATATTTCAACACAACTTAAAAAACTCTTTTCCGAAATTTCAATCAAATCAATTTTCAAACGCTAGCTAATTATCCATTAGTTGATTTTTTCCATCCTATGTAGCTAAATTTGTGTCTCCTATTCCTAATCATGCACAGTTATATTGAGTTACAAAAGTACGTATATTGAATTACATATTTCTTCCTTTTATATTAGCTCAAACACTCTTATATTATTATTTTTCTAAAAATACGCAATACCTTTTTATAGTCTTTTTCTCAATGTATTGGTAATTGTGATATGTATATGTTGTGTACCCTAACAATATGAGTTTTTTTTTAAACTATAGTGAGTTGTAACTTGTATTAAAAATTATTTGTAATATATTACCAATTAATGCTTAGATGTAACTGATTATTACCCGATAAGGGTAGACACTGGGCTTCTTACGACACTTTAAGTCTACCATGTGAAGAAAGAGGGGTGGGGTTTAGATCTTTATATGATGTCTCTAAAGCTTTATTTTATAATCTTTCGTGGAACTTCATAACTAAACCTACTCTATGGAGTTTTTTCATGAGTCAAAAATATTGCAAATAATTAAATGATATAGTGGTGCCATGGAGAAATGGATCACATATTTGGAAGAAAATATTGGAATAAAGAGATCATATTGAGCATCAAACTATATGGCAACCAAGAATGGGGTCTTTACTGTTTTGGTTCGACAATTGGACAGGTTTGTGAACTTTGTATTTTGTTACTCCACAGAAATTTTACTCTGATGAAACTGTCCATAATGTGAATGATGTAGTAGAGGAAGGAGCTTGGGATGAAGATAAATCGATGGACATTCTTCCTCATGATCTAGCACTATATATCCTCGAGAATGTCAAACCTCCAGTAATGACTAATGAGCTGGATAGACCATTCTGGATGTTAGAGGATAGACAAAATTTCACTGTTAAATCAACATGGGAATACATTATGAGGAGAAGAGAAACTGGAGTTCATATAAGAATATGTGGGTGAAAGGTTTGCCTTTTAAAATAGCATTCTTCATGTGGAAGATGTGGAAAGCCATGTTACTACTTGTTGATCGCTACAAGAGATTGGGGTATGTTATGCCATCGAGGTGTTGGTGTTGCAGGAATCCAGATGAAGAAACATTAATTCACATCTTCTACAAATCATAGGCAGCCCATACTGTATGGTACTACTTTTTGTAAAATGCAGGGATATCAACGGAGAACTTATCATTACAGCAAGCAATAACAAAATGTTGGACTGCCTAAGTTCTACCAAGACTTAAACCTATATTTCAAGCTCTACCTTTAATAATTGTGCGGGAACTTTGGAAGAGAAGGAATTGCTATAAATATGGTGAAGTTGTATCAGTTAGCAGAGTGATATATCAGGCATCATCTACATTCAAGCACTAGTCGAAGTAAGAAAACCAAGTCTACAGAATGCACCTCACAAATGGCCAGACATAATACAACTATTGGAAGGATATACTCCACACTGAAGGTCACGAAGGTGGTTTGGAATTTTCTGATCAAGGGTGGATGGAAGTAAATACTGATGGGGCATCAAGGGGCAACCCAGGTAGGAGCGCAGTTGTCTTTGTAGCAAGGGATGAGGAAGGAGCTGTTAGGTATGCACAGGGAAAGGAAATTGAAGAGGCTACTAATAATGAGGCTGAAGCACTTGCAATCCTAGAAGCACTAAGACACTGCGTACAACGTGGATACACACAAGTCTTGTTGCAAACTGACTCCATGCTATTGAAACATATGGTGGAAAGTACCTGGCACACACCTTGGTCAGTGGCTGCATACATTGAAGAGATCAAGGTCATCATGAGAGATGTGATGTTAGGGTCTCACATATTATGCTAGAGGGTAATAGATTGGAAGATTACTTAGCAAATCACGCACTTGATAATGGCTTTATTGAGGTGAACAACTTTGGTCAACTAGATGTAGAAAGTAGAAGGCTCGTTAATAGTGATAAATTAAAATGTCCATACTTACGGATAAAGGTTGCCAGGAGTTGATTGATATGGAGATAAGAAGTGAGGAGGAATAAAGTGGGAAAATCCAGGACGAAACTATGGGTAATTGATCTCAAATCCTTCTGGAGGAGAGAAATAGTAAGGCCAAGGAGAAGGCTGGATTCATTGGCTGGGTTCATCCTGTTCAAACGCTTACGAAGGAGAGCATGATGGACAATCTTTTTGCTAACGCTGTGTTCTTTCTTTTAGGAGATGTTACTGTATCCATGCTTTACCATTTAACATGAATTTAATGGGTGGTATTAGCACTTTGTGCTCATTCCTTTGAATAAATGTTGATGGTAAGCATAAGCATGGAGGCAACAAGACATGATGCAGATGGCCAGTTCGAGACACCACTGCCCAGATTTCATAAATCCCGGGCAAAAATGTGGGATCTCCAATGTAATTCTGGTCAACTTTTTATAGGTTATAAGTACCTTCATTTTATATTTTGATGATTTAACAAACTTACTGTCAAGAACCAGATAAGGAACCTGATACACATCCTCAAGAACTTAAAGATCAACAAGTCTCCAATTGGGGACACAGTTCAACTCTTCAGAGTCAAAGGAACAGTAGAGGGAACAGATAGCTACCAGTTCCCGAGGTGACTGTACAAGTCAACACGTTTTCAGTTGGGGACACCGTTCAGCTCTACCGAGTCAAAGGAACAGCAAAGGGAAAAGATAGCTACCAGTTCCCGAGGTGACTGTACAAGTCAACTCTTCACAGCTGTAAAGTTGTTGCCTGCACACGCTACAGTGTAGAAACAGTGCAACATTCAACTTTATGGGGAATGCTCTTTACCTAACTTGCATACATTATCCAAGTGCTGTCACAAATGAGATACTAACACCAAGCAAAGAAAAAACAAACTACGTGCACATTCAATAACTCATCAAGCATTCTCTCAAGTCTGTGTCAATCTTGCAATTGATTCTCAAGGGCATCAAGAACGAAGAACAACATAACCAAGGACCAGATCCAAAGATTGAAGATATCTTAAGTCCTTAGGTTTGTTGAGTCTTTGTTATTTGTTCTTCATTTGTAACTTCTACCCAGCTTACTTAGAAGCATTTCTGTAGAAGATCTTTTGTAAATCATAAACCCTTGTGTTTGTATCTTTGCTAGAGTTAGTCGAGTTGTAAAGTCTTTGTAATAGAGTTATTATAAAGTGTCTTGTAATAGAGTGTTACAAGTTAGTGAGGGACTAAGAGGTTAATTCCTAGGTTACAATAAGTTGTAATCTAAATTTGCTTAGTAGTGAAGGGAAATCCTATAAGGGTAGGTCGTGGTTTTTGATCCCGTGAGCTGGGAGTTTTCCACGTAAAACTCCATTGTGTCATTTACTTACTGCAGTGTGCGTGTATTCTGTAGGAACTAATAGAGAATCTCGTTCTCTATATAGTTTGGTAGACCCTAAAATTCTATCAATTAGTATCAGAGCAGGTTCTTTCCAAAAAGTTAACTCCTAGAAAAGATCCTCACCATGGCTGGTCCACCAAACTTCGAGGAAGGACAATTAACCTATAGACCCCCTAAGATTTAATAGCCAATACTATGGTTGGTGGAAAATAAGAATGCATGACTTCATTATGGCTGAAGACTCCGAGATTTGGGACGTGATTTGTGATTGTCCCTTTGTCCCTATGAAGGTTGTTGGAGAGGGAACAAAGACTGTTCCAAAGGCAAGAAAAGAATATAATGGTGCTGATTGAAAAGCTATTGAGAAAAACTTCAAGGTGAAGAAGATTCTTTTGTGTGGTATTGGATCAGACGAGTATAATCGTATCGCGGCATATGAATGTACCAAGGAAATCTGGGAAGCTCTTCAAATGGCTCACGAAGGGACTACTCAGGTAAAGCAGTCCAAAATAGATATGCTGACAACTGAGTATGAACTCTTTAAAATGAAGGAGGATGAGTCCATCCAAGACATGCATACCTGATTCACCTCCATAATCAATGAGCTTCATTCACTTGGTGAAATCATTCCAACAAAAAAGCTTGTCCAGAAGATACTCGTTGTTCTACCAGGTTCCTGGGAGAGCAAGGTTAATGCTATCACTGAAGCCAAAGACCTACAGAAGCTGACTATTGACGAGCTTATTGGAAATCTCAAAACTTATGAGATGAAGAGAAAGAAGGATATCAAAAGAAGAGACCCCAGGAAGGAGAAGAACCTGGTTCTCAAGGCTTCCAACAAGGATTCAAGTGGTAATGAATCTGACATGGAGTATCTCACTCAAATATTCCAAAAGATGATTCGAAAAAATGGTGGGATTCCAAAGAAAGGAAGTTCTAGCATGGATTTCAAAGGAAATGATTGTTGTCATAAGTGTGGAAAGCTTGGACACTTCATTAAAGACTGACCTCTCCATAAGCAGAATCATTATAAAGCCAACACTGAAAAAGCGGATGAGAGGAACCAGGTTCCTGACAAAAGATACAAAAGAAAAGACGACGATGACAACGTTGTGAAATATGCTCTTGCTGCATGGGGAGACTCTTCCAGTGAATCTGGAAAAGATTATGGGTGAGGTGACAACTCCATGATGGCTGTGAAAAGTGAAGTAGTTGAGTATGACTCTATTTTTGCCTTGATGGCGCAGTCTGATGATGATAGAGATGACGACGATGATGATGAGGTAAGCCTTCTGGATGTTCAAAGAAATTTGAAATCCTATTATCAAAAGAAGCTTATATCTTTGGCAAATATTTTAATTAATGCGTATCATAGTCTCATTAATGATAAAAAAGTACTAACCACAAAACTAAGAGAAATAGAACACGAGAGAGATAACTTAGTGGTGGTTGCAGTTGATCTAAGAGAGACCATTGAGAGTTTAAAAAGGGAAAAAGATACCTTGGCTGAGAGGATTGCAAACATAGAGCAAGAGATGACCTATTGGTAGTAGTTGTAGACCTAAAATAAACAATTGAGGAACTGAGAAAGAAAAATAGGCACGTGAACACTCAAAATGGAAAGGAAGTTGCAAGTGAGGCATACCTTAAGCTTGAAAATGAGTTAAGATCAGTGAAATCTAGTTTGTGTGTCGATCTTGAGAAAAACAAACAACTTCAGGAAGAACTAGGAAGAGTGAAAAGTGATCTTGAAAAATCACTTAAGTGGACCTGGTCCTCTGATGCTATCACTGCCTTGTACACAAACAATGGGGGAAACAGGCAGGAAATCGGGTTCCAAAGGGAAAATACTCCCTACAACCCTCACAGCAAGTACATTAATGTACCTGACAATTGGCTTTGCACTCACTGTGGAAACACTGGGCACTTTAAAGAAAATTGTAAGGCCAGAATTCAGTCTCAACAGAAAACAAAGTTTTTGCTGAAAAAGTAACTACTGCTAGGGAACCTAGTCCTTCACCTAAAAAACGTATAATGTCTGCTTGGACCAAAAGAGCCGTCATTCACCCCTTTCCTCATTACAAGGGACCCAAACTTGTTTGGGTTCCCAAGTCTAGCCCTTGATTTCCTTGTGCAGGGAGGAGTCAACAGTGGTACATGGATAGCGGCTGCTCGAAGCATATGACAGGAAGTACAAATGATTTCTTTTCAGTGGAGGCCCTGCAGGGAGGGAGTGTATCCTTTGGAAATGTCAAAAAGGGATACATTCTTGGATTTTGAAGGATCGGGAAGTCCCTTCCCCACTCTATTGAAAATACATACTACATGAAGGGGTTGAAGTATAGCATGCTGAGTATTTCCAAATCTGTGCCAAGGGTAACAAAGTGGAATTTGTATCTAAAATATGCATAGTCACAAATCTTGTGACTCGTGAAGTGATGTTAGTGGCCAAAAGATAAAAAAACATCTATGTTGCTAGCTTTGAGTCCTTGCAAAATAGGGATCTTAGGTGTCTAAGTGTTGTTGATGATAATGTTGAGCAATGGCACAGAAGGCTGGGTCATGCAAGTTTCACGCTGCTGAACAAATTGGTCAAGAAGAACCTGGTTCGTGGTCTTCCCAAGTCAAGCTTCAAGGATCACAGGGTGTGTGAGGCATGTGTAAAAGGAAAGAAAGTCAGATCCTCTTTCAAGCCCAAAAAGGAAGTTAGCATCTCAAGGCCACTTGATCTCCTCCATATGGATCTATGTGGACCTATGAGGGTGCCAAGTAGAGGAGGAAAGAGGAACATATTTTCCTCATTGTGGATGACTACTCCAGATTTACATGGACCTTGTTCCTCAGAACTAAAGATGAGACTCCAACCAACATGGAGGAACCTGGTCCCTCAATCACAATATCAAAAGAAGAAAACAGAGTTGTGGCTGTTGACATGGAAATCCATCTGCTGAGGAATTCAAACCAGATCAAATACAAGAAATTTACTTGCCTTCTCAGCCTTTCACTCTCAAATAGAGCCCAAGAATATCAAGGAAGCATTGAAAGATGCAGACTGGATTCCTGCTATACAAAGCGCCATCAATTTGAGAGGAACAGTGTGTAGAACTTGGTTCCACGACCTGCTGACAGAATTGTTATAGGAAACAGGTGGATATTTAGAAACAAACTTGATGAGTTTGGAAGCACGTTTTTAAACTCGACAAGGCTTGTATGGTTTAAAGCAGGATCCCCGTGCTTGGTATGAGAGGTTGTTGAAATTCCTTCTAGAAAATGTCTTTACAAGAGGGACAATTGACAACACTCTCTTTCTGAATAAACGAGGAAAGAACCTACTCATTTTGCAGATCTATGTTGATGACACCATCTTTTGAGCAATAGTTGACTCTCTATGTGAAGAATTTTCAGAACTCAGGAGAAGTGAGTTAGATTTACAAGTGAAGCAAACTTCCAAAGGGACAATGATAAGTTAACAGAAGTACATCAAGAAGCTGCTGAAGAGATTTGACATGGAGACATCAAAAATCACAGACACTCCCATCGCCACAGCTACTCATCTAGACATGGATGAACCAGGTTCCTTTGTAAATCATACCATGTATAGAGGTATCATGGGGTCACTTTTGTAGCAGACCAGATATTTTTTTTAGTGTGGGTATTTGTGTCGGGTTTCAATCGAATCCAAATAAATCTCATATGAAAGCTGCCAAGAGAATCCTAAGATATCTCAAAGGGATGTAGGACCTGGTTCTATACTATCTCTCAAGAGATAACCTTGACTTAATAGGGTATGTTGATGCTGACTGTGCTGGGTATCTGGTGGATAGGAAAAGCACTTCTGGCATGACACTTTTTCTGGGTTCATGTCTGATTTCATGGGGTACAAGAAAAACAAAACTCAGTGGCCCTCTCTACCACAAAAGCTGAATATGTGGTTGTTGCATCTTGTTGTACTCAACTGTTATGGATTAAACAGCATTTGGAAGATTTTGGTGTGTTCTCTGAGTGCGTTCCCTTACTATGTGACAATACTAGTGAACTTAACATGGCCAGGAATCCAGTTCAACACAAGAGAACAAAGCATATTGATGTGCAACATCACTTTCTCAGAGACAATGTTGAGAAAGGGCACATATGCATGAAGTTATGCAACACAGAAGATCAAACTGCAGATATATTCACTAAATCCCTGAGCAGAGAGCATTTTGAAAGAAATCTCCTGGCACTGGGATTGATAAAACCAAACTGAAAACCTGGTCTTTCAATGATTGGCTATGAAAGAAATGTACGGGTAATTAGTTAAAACATGTTTTCTAGCAAAGTCTAACTCATCTCTATACTTTTTAAGGTAGACACGCATGAAAATTACAGAGCAAACAAGCAGCTAATGTATTGCACGTTGGCCAAAGGATGAGGCTTACATTTGCAAAATCTATCAGGGAACCTAGTTCCTTTTACAAAGGTTAGTAATTCCTTTGTACTCTCATGCACAATTTTTTAAACGGCTGAAACAATGCCACGTCATTAAATTGTTAGTTTCCCTCTTTCTCGCTTTTTGAACCCAAGCGTCTCATTCGAAGCGACCCGACTATCCAAAATTGATACCCATTCCTAACTGGTTCCTCACCCCTATTAAATAACTCCTCTCACAATCACTTTCATAACTGTTCACATCAAAGAATCCAAAATTCCTCTTTTCTTCTTCAAACAAAAAGAAACTCTCTTCTTCAACCCACTACACTTCATCATGTCTAAAAATCAATTACAAGAACAGGAAGCTAAAGAAAATATGTTGTCAGTAGCTGCTAAGGGAACTCTTGTTTGAGGTTATAAGGTTATATCTGAGTCTCAAGGGGAAGAAAATGGTGCAGAGGTCGAGGGTAGGGAACTAGTGCATGTCGAAATGTTGGCACCTGAAAGTACTACTGGGGAACCAATTGAGGGACCTGATCCCTCCGCTCAAGATGATCCCTCTACTTCCACTTGGGAGAAAACCACCGGTTATCCACAAGAACCCCAGGTCAGTACTGATCTTGCTCCCTCTCCTCATTTTTATGCTGAGCTTAACAAGTGTGATTTCTGAGATGGAATCTTTGTCTAAGGAGGAGACAGAGGATAGTGAAGAAGAAGATTATGATAATGTGGCTTTAGCGAGCTTTATTAGTGCTAGGAGTAGAAAGGCACCTCCCCAGGGGTCTGTCACGACTCAAACCGATGGGCCGCGAACGGGCACTGGTACCTTACTCAACCGAGTACCAACGTAACATTTATTTTGTATCATTATATTATAGGTAAATGAACCGGATTAAAGCATGAGGGAATAAACTTATACATATGACATACTGGCATATAAGACCAAAACGATTACTCGTAAACTGAACATAGGCCGACAAGGCCATACAATCTTTCATATACATGACATATGTCTACAAGCCTCTAAGAGTACATAAACGTCATAAGGCCGGGACAGGGCCCCGACATACTAATCAATACGTGTCCAATGCGTGCTGACCAAATAGGAAACTCTGAAGCAAATGGAGCGCACCAACACCTTTCGCTGAGCTGATATCTTACTAGGAGGGCTCATAACCTGTCTATCGAAACCTGCGGGCATAAAACGAAGTGTCCCCAGGCAAAGGGACGTCAGTACAAATAATGTACCGAGTATGTAAGGAATGAAAATCAGTAAATAATAGACATAAGAGAAACATGGAGTAAAAGACTCACATGTATATCTGGATAACTCTGTAAATTATGAATTACTTATAATGTCATACATATGCGTATGAATATGATGTCTTGCATAGATAAATGTGTTTATAACATCATCAAGCCTTTGAGGGCATCCCATCATATCATCTCGGCCACTGTGGGCAAAATTATCAACGTATACCAGCTGATCAGGTGGTGGTGCGTATATAACGCTGTAACATTTTCTCATATCCCATATATATATATATGCGTATATAACGTCATCTGGTCATGGGTCAATGTAAACGAATGCAATGCATGAGAAGTACATCAATAAAATCTTTCGTAGTGTCATAAGACCATTATGCCTTTGATTAACATCATGAAATAAACTTTATCAACTTACATATTTTCTGAGGCCCAAGAACAAACGATAGAATAAATAAGACATATGGGAATTCAAGAATATATGCACCTCTAATACTTCTATGAATAGAGTCATTTATGGAAGTTGTGCATATTCTCGTTTCATTTGTATCAAATGAATCATGCTAAAAAGAAAGAAGGGATAGCCTTAACATATCTGAGTCGATTCTCTTAACAATCCTTCTAACATACGGCAATCGCGATAAAACACGTGACGGCAAGATCGAATTAGGGAAAAATTCTTATGATATTCTTGAGAAAGATTGCACCGTACTCCCTTAGAATCGCAAAATCTCGTTGGTATAATATTACGTAGTATAACTTCTTTTTCTGAAAATCCATTGCTTGGTAGATGTAAAACATCTCCATTTTTGTAATTTTGATCACAATATTGCATAAGTTTTCTTGCTAAAGTTCGTCCGTAACTTGAAGATGAAGTATCTTTATTTTTGTCAATTAAAGAAGTTATTTGATGACATTCTTTAATCCAAAGAGATAAGGTGTCCATCTCTTGAAGTGTTTCCACCTTGCAAGGTGATTCAAGAGTCACCTAATATATTTCTATGTGGCTGCCACGTTTTGCCTTAGTCTTTATCCAAAAGACTTTAATTAATCAACCACTAATTATTAATTAACTTGTTAGTTTCCCCATTATCCAATAATTCACATAATTAAGTATTATCTCAAATTACTTAAAATACTTTCCACTTTTAACATACCTTATACACCTTATTATCATGGTCATGTGCTACCTTGTATGGCACTAGTCCATAAATACTGGGTATTTTAGTTCGGGTCGTATTTTATCCCAACATGTCAAACTTTGACGAAAATTTATTTTCTTTGATTTGCTTATCCTCTCACCTTCACAAATTTACTCATCACTTGTTTGAAATAGCATAATTCTTATAATCTCAAAATAATCTCATTCCCGAACTTACGTGATTAGCTTACGATGAAACTCTAACGTACGAAAATTCGGAAGGTAACATCTCATTTTCGAGCTTATATCAATTTACTTATGGCTTACTACCACGTACGAAAACATGGGGTGTAATAGGGTCGTCGTCTAAGAGACCCATCATGAGGTTGCAAAAAGAAAGGAAGAAGTTGAGTCAGTCTTAAGGAAAAGTAAAAAAAAGGAAAGGAAGAAGAGGATTGGTGAAAGATGGATAGGTTGTCAATGAGAAAGTAATGGCTCATGCACTAGTCGTGAATGTGGATGATGAGGTAGAAGAGGAACCTGATCCCTTAGTTCGTAAGTCCTCAAAGATACTTACTAATCCAAAGTCCAAGAGGGAGTCATCTGGTGAGAAAGAGGATGAGAAAATGGTTGAGGAGTCATGTGAAAAAGTGGCTGAGGAGTTTGCTGAGAAGATCTCCAGGAAATCTGCAGAGAAAGGCAAGAGTGTAATAAAATCAATGAAAAGGAAGGCTGATGCCAGCGAGGAACCTGGTTCCTCCAAGAAGACCAAGATTTGTGATACCCAGGACGCTTACAAGGAAAAAAATTTTAAAAAAATAAAATAAATAAAAGGTGTTGTGGGGCCGTACATAAGGAAGCTGAAGGCAAGAAATGGCATTATCGAAGGTCAGCTCAGTCAGGTTCAGGAGGCACCTAGTTCCAGCACCTCTCAAAGCACATAGGTTACTCGTCTGACAAGAGAAAATGCCGACCTCAGGAAACAGGTTGAGGACCTGAAGGAGAGACTGCTCAACGAGCAGGTGTCAGCCAATGCTTGAATGTACATCCTTCTTCGAACCGTTGCCTCCTCATCTAGGCCTTTCCCTTTCAATGATCCCTAAACAATGTCCCTTTCTCAAGTGTCAAGTTCTTAGTGTCTGTCCTCTGTTTTAGTTCTGATGATGTTTATGATTGGTACTTATGTTTTTGCTATTTTTATTTTGTGGATGTGTCTAGAAACAATGGAACTGCTCCCTACTTAATTATCAAAAATTAATGAAAGCTTCCTCTTTTTGATGTGTATGTCTTGCTCTTATGTTTTGTTTTCAGCCATGTATGTGTGTACACATGTGGCATGAGTTAACCAAGTTGGACTTCTTTTTTGCTTAATGCTTGTAAGTGATTATTTTATGATGCCAAAAAGGGAAAAATAATTGAGGGGGAACAAGATGGGGAACAGATTCAGGGGGAATACAGTTCACTCTGGGTCTTAGGAGGAACTTGAATTCTAAGTTTGTCATCTAGACTTCTTTATGTTGTTTGCTGGTTTGTGTTTTTAATGATGCCAAAAGGGAGAAGAATTGAGAATTAAGAAGAAGTAGTGCACTGATTAAGGGGGAAGTACAAACTTAGGGGGAACTTTGTGAGGTTCCTGGTACATTATCTGATTTATGTGGCTCTTTGCAGGATTATCAATTTTAAGTTTGTCATCATCAAAAATAGGGAAATTGACAGGTTATAAGTACCTTCGTTTTATGTTTTGATGATCTAACAAACTTACTGTCAAGAACCAGACAAGGAACCTGATACACATCCTCAAGAACTTAAAGATCAACAAGTCTCTGTTGATACCCAATTTTTTCTTAAATTATTTTTTAATTTGCATTTACACCTTCAGAATCAGGCTTTCATAGCAATTGGTATTTTTCTATAACTTTCCCATATTTTTGTTAATTTATCCAGTATTTCATTTTTAATAATCAATTAAAAAATTACATTACAAATGATTTCAAAAATATTTCTTGACTTAATGTATTATTTTTGGTTCTATTAAGACAAAATTACTTCACAATTAGCCAAATTGACACTCCTTGGCCGTAGTTGCAATAACATTGCAATTATAGCCTAATCATGTGTTTTATGCTTTTTTCCCAGTAATTAGTCATTTATATTTTTAAAATACTAATTAATCATTTTAATTTAATTTACTAAGCATCAATTCCATCTTTACAATTATCACCTATTTTATAAATTATTTTAATTAATTTTAGTTGGGTATTTAACAATTAGCCCTTTTTATTTAAATTCTAGCCTAAATTAATCTTGGCCCCTAACACAATTAAACTAGCCCAGACCCCCCAAGTCCAATACAATATCCTACCTGGCCCAACCCCAAACCAATCTGAGTCGTTGATCAAATTAGATCAACGGCCCAGATTTCTGTTACCATAATTAAACCTACCTAACCCCCTGACCCCCTCTCATTCTCACCGTATCTCATCTCTCTACTCTCTTTCTCTCTAGTCTCTTCTAGAGACTTCCTGTCTCTTCATGTTCCGATAGATCTCTTCATCTTCTCTGGCCATCCCTTCGCCGGAGACTTTGAAACCTTCACTACCCTCCTGCCTCTTCCGGTTCCCTCATGCCGGTGTTTTCCCATCTCTAAGGTCTTCAAGAGACCTGGGTTGAATCCTCCTACCTCCTGGACCTGTGCTCATCACCCTCCGGCCATCTCAGGCTACCTCCGGTTGTTCAAGCAAGGTCTATGACCTTTGGGGGTTAAACCAACGATGTTTGAGGTTTTTCTTTATCTCTCTGGGTTCTCTTTGAAACCCTAAATATTTAAAACTCTCCCGATTCTTTAGATCTATGATAGATCTGTATATGTTTTGAGCTATGTGATTGTTTCCCTCAAAAACTCTCTGATTTTCTCTAAAACAACTCTTCGTTTTCAACTAGGGTTTCATGACTCCGCTTTAAAATGATTTTCCAGTGATGTTTTCAGCATTATCCTAGGGTCTTTACTATGTTTTAGTAATTTATTTGATTTTTCCTCTCTTACCCGAATTATTACCTGACTTTGTCCTCAATATTGTTTGCAAATGTATGAGCTTTATGATTCCATGATGTTTTATCCTCTGTTGTTCTTTCCTTGTTGTCCTGTTTGTCTTGCTGTTTGCCCTATAAGTTCATGAGAATCCTTGATTTCGCATGCTTTTACTATTAGGATTTCTGACATCTTGCCTGTGATTTATTCTATTCATGTTAATTTCCTTTGATTGATGTTACTCCTGTTTGAATCCCTGATTCTCTTTAGTTTTAGTTTGTTATGCTTCCTGATTAATTTTTTTGAATCCCTGATTCCTTGTGATTTGAGACCTTACTGATTAATTTTCGACCTTAGTCCATTTTTTACCTTGTTGCGTGATTTATTTGCTGTTAATTGATTCCTATTCCCTTAATTATAGTCTGTGAGCCTAGCCTCTATTGTATGCTTGTACTGATTTGAAATTGTTTCCTTATATGTCATATACATGTCACATATGGGAACTTTCCTTATTTGTTGTTTTCCCTGCTAGCCGTTTGAACTCAATCCCTTCAATTAAGGGATACCTATACTGATTGTGTACTGATTGATGCTCAGTCCCTAATTACTGGTTTATTTTGATAACCTGCCTTATTCACTACTAGTTTTAAAAAACTATATATACACACTTCTCTTTCATTAACAAAGAAGGAACATAGACCTTGTTCTATTCTCTCTTGCTCACACACACACAATCTATTATTCTTCTCTTGATCGTTTGCTATTGCTAGTCAGCTGGAAGCCAAGACTAGCTATTCTACTTGCCTCTTATTCTGTATTTGCTGTCTTCAACTGGTATGTTTCCAGCTTATATTTAATGTCTCCAAAACAACATTTTTCTCTGGTTATTACGATGTATCTTGCTTCTGGTTTCCTTTTACTTATGGTTATGTTGTCCTACTTGCAACTAGTTTCACATATTATGTTGTTTGGTTCTAGGTATCTCCTCCCTTATAGCCTCAGCATGCAATCCCTAAGATACTATAATTGCCTTGTATGTTACTTAACATGTGTTTCTTAAACCTATGTGTAATTATGGCCTACCCCTCCCAACACTCCCTCTAATCTGATTCTGTGATTGGTTTTCAACCATGATTGATCCTATACTCAAGGTATCTCTGACTGTATGACCATGTCTAACTAGTATTCCTAAGTTGGTATCCCACTACCTGTAACCAATTGCAAGGCTTTTGCCTAATTTGTGTCCATCATGTTGTGTGCTCTATGTGTCCCCAATTCCCATTGTCCCCGAGTAAAATCTATGTTTGAATGTGTTGAACCTGTGCGAGTTGTTTGCTGCGTTTCCAAAGATGTTTACATTATATTCAAGTTGTTTCATTACTGATCAAAACCTTTTCAGAAAACTTCATTATTGACTGAATCAATCCAGTACTGTTTTATGTCAAAACCTTTTCAAATCTTTCTCATGCACTTCACTTGATTCCTAGACCTTTAAGTTCCGCCCCCTCAGTGTGAGCACTGCTTTGGGACCTTGAGTTCCCTTTGAACTCTGACACACTGAGGCTGGTATTTCCACACTACACATGTTTAACTCCTGGTTACTAAGTCTGGGTGTGAGCATTGGCCGGGAGCCCTTGAGGTCCTTAGCAAACTTTGACACACCTGGACTGTGGAAAGGCTATGAATACCATATGGCATAAGGTTTGGAGGATTTGGGCCTCAGTGAAGGCTCCCTATAGAATAACTTCTTATTTTCTACTTTGTTTATGTAATTCATAATTCCTGGCTTGTAATAATCTGTAAACAACTCATGGGGGCTAGATAGTGAAATGGGAGGGGTAACTACGCATGATTAGTTATTACAAGGGTAGAAACCATGTTTTAAGCTTTATTTCTTATCTGCGCAATCAAAATCATGTGTAGGTTCACATCCATGCATTAAAAATCCTGCTCTTTAGGTCCCATGTACACTGTTTCAGTATCTTGTTTCAGTACTATCATTCTTCACTTAGAAATCTGTGATAGGGTAAACAACGTTAATAATTGGTATCTTATGCAATCATGTTTCATATTTCTATGGTCACATAGAAATCCTGTCCCTAGGATAACACTAACGAGTTGTACTCTTGCTATTCCTGAAACGGTGCATAATGTTGTGATTCTATGTGCATTTAGAAATCCTGTTTAGGTTATTATGCATCATGCTGCATTAGACATCATGCCATAGTATCGTACTCATTTAATTGTACTTAGTCTAAATACAGATATCTAAAACAGTTCCCCTGTTCTAAACAACTGGTAATTAGTCCTTGCACATCTTCAACACCTAGAATTGCATGTTATTAGCTAGAAAAAACCTATAGTCGTTAGCAAATCTGAATAACTATTGCATGTTATCCTACACCTAGGCAAGCCTTAGGTAATCAACTTAAAAATATAAAACCAAAACTGTCCTTTGTGATTAGTGTTCAACTATCAGCATGCTTAAAACCAGTAGGCAAGTCTGATTAAGACTTCCTCTCTGAGTTATGCAATAAATCTGTCTTTGTTATTATCACTTAGACACCATGCGTAGGATCTGAATCTGGTCCTTAATTGTGTATGAGACATGTTGTTTATGTGCACTATTTGTGGAGGTCTTTGAGCCCTTTCCTTTTTATGTGTTACCCCCTTATCTGCAGTTCTACTTGTTTATTATATGTCGCCTTAGCATTTTCACCTTTAAAACCTGAGGGTCTTCCTAGAACCTCCTTTAGGATAGGAGTCCTAATTTCCTCTGGGACTGATAGGAAGGGACGGGTAACAGCATGCAATAGAGGTCGAGACCAACACTCGATTTAGTTGCTTTCACGGGGTGGGAAAGGGTAGAATAAGGATATGATGACCGTTGCGCTAATACCACGTGTAGCCCCTCTTCGAGGAGTGATTACCGGGTATTGCATTTATGTGATCCATATTATTATAAACCTAGGATACCCTTTTATATGCTTAGATTGTAATCCTTTCAAAAGCTAATCTTCTTTATTATTTCCAAACATCTGCATGCTTAAGAATTAAATCCCCTCTTATTTGAGCCTTTATTTGTTTGTTTGCTAAGCCGTACAAATTCATAGAAACCATTTATCCGGGAACCACACTTGTGGATCCTGAGGGGTGCCTAACACCTTCCCCTTAGGATAATTTCAAGCCCTTACCCAATCTCTGGTTAGTAACGTAGTTGTAATTGAACCCCTTAGGTGTCCTAACACACCGTTAAAATCGTTAGGTGGCGACTCTTCAAAATATGCAATTCCATTTCCCAAAAGGAACGAGTTGTCTCAACCAATGTCATAAACCCCTTTCAACCGGGACCCGAAAGGAGCACTCGGGGAAAAAGGGGGGCACGACAGCATGGCGACTCTGCTGGGGATATCCAGGCTTTTACCGTTTCAAATTGTTTCGTGAATTGGTGCCTTTATTTTTTTTAAATACCTGCACCCTTTCCTCTTCCCTTTACATGCAATTAATTGTTTACTTCAGGATACTTTTCCTNCATTCATACTCCACTCGTGCCAAACAAAATACTATAGCAATGCTTGATGAGTGGTTGCGCTCTTCCTATATTATTACCCACTAAATTCGGAAAGGCTTATTTGCGGTAAAACTAGTCGATCAGCGGTGCAGTCGACGGTTCCGTGCCTTTCCCCCTTGAGTTGTCCACTCAAGGGTACCGGTCTAAAACCCCATAGAAACCTTACTCTGTTGCACTGCTGCATGCATCATGGTCAGACCTAGTCGAGCTAAAGAGTCGTCCGCACGATAGCTTTTAAGATAGCCTTATCCAAAGTCCACTGGGTTTCCCTAAACCCAAACGGACGCCCTCACATTCTGTGCATTTATTTGGAGAACTAAATGCTTCCTGCTAATTATTGACATTAAATAGTCGAGTACGGTAGGGGTAAGGGCCTAACCTTATTTGCTTTGCAGAAAAATAAGGCAAGAAGTCCCCAGATTCGGCATGGTCTCCAATATCCACCCAAGATTGTTGAATTGGTGGGAGGATCTGCACTCTAGCGACAAATTTATCATCACGAAAAACATGAGTAACCTACCATCTCTCCTAGAAATCCAGCCTAACAAAATGGTAATAGAGGTTGCTACCTTGTTCTGGGATCGTGAAAGGTCCGTGTTCTGCTTTGGGAACATCAAAATGACGCCTTTGATAGAAGAGATAGGAGGGCTGGCTAACCTAGTATGGGAAACTCCAGGGTTGTTGATGCCTGAGAAGCGCACATGCAAGAGTTTCCTCAAAATGATGGGCCTGAAAAGGAATGCAGAATTGGTATGTTTGGAGGATTCGTACATTCATTTTGACTACTTGTACGAAAGGTATGGCTACAGCAAATCATACCGTATCTACCATGACAAGTTTGCTATCACCTCTCTGGGACACGTCCATCGCTGAGTGTTCGTGTTTATGGTTTGCTTTTTGGGTTCGATCGTATTCCCGATGAAGAAAGAAAGGATCCATACCAGGCTAGCCATGCTAACTAAGACCATAATTGAAGAGGTAGATGGTCAAGACTTCAGCATTGTGCCCATGATCGTTGTAGACATATATCGGGCCTTAGAAAGGTGTCAACAAGGAGCAAAGAATTTCGAAGGTTGCAATTTATTACTTCAACTTTGGCTCATGGAACATCTCCAAAGAGGCGAATACCAACAAGACATTCACCGCAGAATGTGGGATCACCACATCGCTTTCCATTACCCAAAGCAAATGAATTATATCCCTGACATGTTCGCTCAGCCTGAAAATGCCGAGGGGTGGGTTGAGCTTTTTGATAACTTGACTGAAGAGCAGGTTCAGTGGATGTTTGAATGATTTCCGATGGATGAGTTCATCATTCAATCATGAGACGCATCATTTCTGATACTGATTGATTTAAGGGGGACATACCCTTACGTCCCTCTTCGAGTTATGAGGCAAGTAGGTAGGAAGCAAGTCATACCTAGGGTCGAGAAGATAAGCCATCTTCAAGCCGACTTTCAAAATAATGACAGTCCTCACAAGTGCCAAGCTCAGCATCTGTGGTACTGCAAGATTATACTTGAGAAAGACACCATCGAGCCAGACAGGTATCATGCCGGTTGTACCCCTTTCTATCTTGGTTGGTTAGAAGAGGATTTGGGTGGCCAAAGCAATCTAGGGTACGTCCGAGGTCACAGGGTTATAGATTAAA
The DNA here is from genome assembly GCA_005239505.1 of Nicotiana paniculata. NCBI lineage: Eukaryota > Viridiplantae > Streptophyta > Magnoliopsida > Solanales > Solanaceae > Nicotiana > Nicotiana paniculata. The sequence goes on along the minus strand of ML321124.1, from coordinate 4,947 downwards.
GGGCCGAGGCACAAGTCAAATACAACCAACTGCGCAAAAAGATCCGAGAATATGAGGATGATCACCACAAGATACATGAGTCCAACAAGAAATTGATTTTAGGAATGGAAGGACATGGCTATCAGCGCCAACAAGAGGCTGGGGTACTTGGAACGAGGTATAGTCGAGCTGGAAGAGAAGTTCATCAAAAGAGCCGAGAATTGTAAAAAAGGCAGAGGGAGCTGAAGGAGGATATCTAGCCAAAACCTACCTATTGCTGGGACTTCGCGAGCTGGGAAAACTGTACAACAAAAGCAAGAATGCCGAGTCTGGGGAAGGTCCTTCTGGGACCAAGTACATAGGAGTGTCCTTATTTTTCTCTATCAATGTAATAAGGCCAATGGCCATTAGTGACTTTTATTTTTCGTCTATCGTTTTGGGATTTGTCTACTTTTCTTATCAATAAAATGAGGCATTTAGCATTTTAAGTTCTCCAAATAAATTTATCGCTAGGCCTACCTCGGGCACAAAGAGGTTCCCAACTTAGGATGCGCTTTACATTTCCGCATTATGTGTTTAAATACCGCAATATTCTTTTCATAATCCTCACTGAATTTTTACCTTTTGTTTTTTGTTTTTTTTCTTACTCCCCTCCCCAAAGGTTAGTTCGTGCATTCTGGCATCATCAGCCTATCGCACAAGATCCAAGGGCCCTCCACCTGCTCCTCCTCCTAGTCCTCCTAAGGTAAAAGACAAAGGCAAAAGTAAGATGGAAGATTCCAGCGGCACCAGAAAGGAGAATATGATTGAACGGGTAGAGGCCACTGATGGCCGAGGTATTCAGGTCCTGCATGAAAGCATGTCACCACTTGAATAGAAATTGCTGAAGTTTCAGGAAGAACTTGATCAAGTTCGGAATCTGGCCAACATGTCATATTCCCTCAACGTCCTTGACGTCAACCTTCCAAATGATCAAAACCCCGTACCTTCACAAAATATCCCAAGACAGCAAAATCATCCTGCACCTCACCATCACGCCACTCCCCAAAGAACCAAACTCTCCCGACGCAGTGCAATGCTTGCCACACCTCTAATAACACTCCACTACTATCCCAGAACCTCAAAACCCCACCGAACTACCAAGCACCCTCACCGAACTACCAAGCTCCACCACCTTCCTACCAAGATCCACCGCCCACCTACCAATCTCCACCACCCACATATCAACCTGCTTCGCCCAGATACTCACAACCCGTTCCTGTCTACCACACTTATAATTCCCAGCCATCCCATTACCAATCACCCCCTGCACGCCAAAACATCCCTAGACCTCGTCCCAATTTTGATCGCCGCCCTCAAAAGCAATACACCGCCATAGCCGAGCCCATTGACCGGCTGTATGAGAAGCTCAAAGATGATGGTTACGTCAAACCTATCCCTGCTTCCACCCCTGAGAACCCTTCTCATTGGGTTAACCCAAACAAATCCTGTGCATACCATTCCGGCATGAAAGGACACACCATCGAATAATGCCGCTCTCTGAAGGACAAAATACAGGCTCTCATTGACAACAAGATTATTGTGGCAAAAGACCCCGCTCCAAACATTCGCAACAATCCTTTGCCAGACCATAAGGGTGGAGGTATCCATATGATTAAAATAGAAGATGATTGGGATCCCGAGGGATCAATCGGGTTGATCGCAGAAGGTGATGACCCAAAGAAACCTGCAGTCACTCTCAAACCGATCATAGTCCAGATTCAACCATGTAAGGACGTTGAGGTGAATATGTCTATACCACTTGAGTTTGAAGCAGCGCCACCTGCAAATTCACCAGTGCCAATTGAAGTTGAGTTTGTATCTCCAGCAAATGCACCGACACCATTCGAGGTCGCAGTCTTGCCACCCCGAACACACATTCCGTTTGAAGTAAGGATGTCTGCACCAATTACGGTGGCAATGTCAACCACGCCACCCTTATATTCAAACGCTATCCCTTGGGACTATACAACCGAGGTGAGAAGGAAAAGCAAGGTCAGGTCTGAGGAGGCTGTCGCAGCACAGGGTATGACGAGAACTGGTAGGGTCTACACCCCTGTGTATCTGGACGAATCAAGCAAGCAGGCTGCCAACCGGCCTCCCCTTGTCGAAACAGGTCCCGATGACCTTTGGAGAAAGGTACAGGCTAAGGAGTATTCAGTCATCGACCAACTGAACAAGACACCGGCACAGATATCCATCCTCTCTTTGCTACAGCATTCTGAAACACACAGAAATGCTTTGTTGAAAGTGTTGAGTGAAGCATATGTGCCAAACAACATCATTAACGGGGAAATGACCAATATGGTAGGCCAGGTACTGGAAAGTCACAAAATCACTTTTCATGAGGACGAGCTACCACCTGAAGGATTGGGGCACAATAAAGAGTTGCACATCACCGTGTAATGCGAAGATTATTTCATCACAAGGATCTTGATCGATGGAGGTTCCATTCTTAACATCTGTCCATTGATAAAAATCAAGAAATTGAGTAAAGGGCTACATGAGATAAAGGATGGCGCGATCAATGTGAAAGCCTTCGACGGTTCTCAGAGGTCCACCATGGGGGGATCAGTCTATGTCTGCAGATGGGACCGACTTAGTTCGAAGTGGATTTCCGGTGATAGATGTGCCAGCATCCTACAACCTATTGTTTGGACGACCCTGGATTCATGTTGCTGGGGCCGTAGCGTCAACGCTACATCAGGCGGTAAAATTCGAGTGGAACCACCAAGAGGTGATTATTCATGGTGACGGTAGCAGCACCATTTATAGTCGTCAAACTATTCCAGTGATTGACAGAAAAAGGAAGATAGGCGGGGGAACTTACCACCACATTGAGCGGGTCAATGCTATCGACAAGGACAAGTGGTGGAAAGATTGAGTGCTGAACTGGAAAGGATATGAGCCAGGAAAAGGGCTCGGTAAGAACCTCCAAGGGATCACGAAGCCCATAAAGCTCAAGAAACAGGGTACCACTTTCGGTCTGGGGTATGAGTACACTTGGCAGGAATTCAACGACTGGTCGCCACCTTGGCGCGGTCCCTATTACCCTTTGAAGCAGCCGATACCTCATCTTGAGCATAGTTTCAAGCAGGCCGACATTATTTACGGATCAGACGAAGAAGAAGCACTTGCAACAATGAGGAGTTTGTTCCTAGAGGACGAGGATATGGATTGCTATTTTGTTCTCGAGGAGGAGGGGGAGGAAGACCCTTCCATACAGACTGTAATCAAGGGGACATATCTCAAGAATTGTTCTATCAAGACGACCAAAGCCCGACGAGCCTCAGGGTAGCAAGGCTAGAACAAGCATTATTTATTGTATTATTCACTAAATGATTTTCCTCTTCCTGCATTTTTCAATTTCTGCAATAAGATCTTCAATGTTCAAAACAGTTATTCAATTCATCAAAGCATCTTCTAAATTTCTCTTACAAATCCGATATTTATTGTTATTGTTTTCTCTCATTACTTTATTTATATAGCATTACTATTAGTTGTCTTGATGAACCGATGAATGTGACATGCAATCAGACAATGCAACAAACGAACATTGATTCAGATGAAGACGACATACCTGACGAGATTGTCAAAGAAGTTGAGAACTTTGAGAACAGACCTAAGTCTAACCTGGACGAGACTGAAGTTATCAACCTAGGAGATTCAGAAAACGACAAGGAGACTCGCATCAGCATTCATTTGTCACCATCAGAAAAGAAAGAATACACAGAGTTTATAAAAGAGTACGAGGATGAATTTTCATGGTCATATGATGACATGACTGGTCTAAGTACGTCTATTGTGGCTCACAAACTACCAACCAATCCAATGTGTCCACCGATGAAACAAAAGCTCAGAAAGTTCAAACCCGACATGAGTTTGAAAATCAAAGAAGAAGTTACCAAGCAGATCAATGCCAAAGTTCTCCAGGTAGTGGAGTACCCGACATGGTTAGCCAACATTATACCTGTAACGAAGAAGGACGGGAAGGTCAGAGTCTACGTTGACTACCGGGATCTCAATCGGGCCAGTCCGAAAGATGACTTCCCCTTACCAAATATACACATTCTGATTGACAACTGCGCCAAGCATGAATTACAGTCCTTCGTGGATTACTTCGCTAGTTATCACCAGATTTGGATGGATGAGGAAGATGCTGAGAAAATGGTGTTCATCACGCCATTGGGACTATACTGTTACAAGATGATTCCATCCGGCCTAAAGAATTCAGGGGCCACCTACATGAGAGCCATGACCACCATATTCCATGACATAATTCACAAGAATATCGAGGTGTACGTGGATGATGTCATTATCAAATCAAAGAAAGTTGCTGATCACATGAAGAATTTAGGGAAGTTCTTCAATAGATTGCGAAAATACAATCTAAAACTAAACCCCGCGAAGTGTGCATTTGGGTTCCTGCTGGGAATTGCTGGAGTTTATTGTAAACCACCGGGGAATAGAATTGGATCCGTCAAAAGTCAAAGCCATTCAAGAACTACCACCACCAAGGAACAAGAAAGATGTGATGAGTTTCTTGGGGAGGCTTAATTATATCAGCCGGTTTATAGCACAGTCTATAGTCATCTGTGAGCCAATCTTTAAGATGCTGAAGAAGGACGCTGCGACCAAGTGGACCGACGATTGTCAAAAGGCTTTCGACAGAATCAAGGAATATTTGTCAACACCGCCAGTCCTAGTACCGCCCGAGCCAGGCAGACCTCTGTTACTCTATCTTGCTGTGTTAGATGGAGCTTTTGGCTGCATTCTAGGGAACCACGATGAAACGGGAAGGAAAGAACAAGCTATTTATTACCTCAGCAAGAATTTCACTCCATATGAGGCCCGGTATTCTCTGTAAGAGCGTACCTGTTGTGCTCTAACTTGGGTCGCCCAAAAGCTGAGGCATTACTTCTGTTCCTA
>ML321123.1:14172-35108 GCA_005239505.1 Nicotiana paniculata | reverse complement strand
ATTATGAATTTGTCTCTACTTGGAAGTTGATTGTTGTTGAAAATCCTCCTTGATGAACTTGTGATGTAATGGTTCTATTGAGGACCCAACTGTAAATGATATACTTGAAAAGGTTGGTTATAGCTGAGACCCTTGCCGGGCAATTTGTTATGATGATGACTAATATTTTCCCCTTGCCGGGTGATCATGATTTGTGATTCCACTATGCTGCATTCCTTGCTATTTTGATAATTGTCAGTGCATTGGTGAGGAAGTGTGTAAAGCATGAAGGGTGATGCCGTGTAAATCTGAGGAAGAGAGTAAAAGCACGAAGGGTGATGTCGTGCCATGATTTACATTGATTACATCATATATTGCATAGTGAGGAAGAGAGTAAAAGCACGAAAGGTGATGTCGTACTATGATTTACATTGATTACATCATATATTGCATAGTGAGGAAGAGAGTAAAAGCACGAAAGGTGATGTCGTACTATGATTTACATTGATTACATCATATATTGCATAGTGAGGAAGAGAGTAAAAGTACGAAGGGTGATGCCGTGCCATGATTTATATTTGAAAGCACGAAGGTTGATGTCGTGCCATGATTTATATTTAAAAGCACGAAGGTTGATGCTGTGCCTTGATTACATTGCCATACATGATACATTGCATTGTGAGGAAGAGAGTAAAAGCACGAAGGGTGATGCCGTGCTATGATTCATGTTATCTTACATCGTACATTGCATTGTGATAAAGAGAGTAAAAGAACGAAGGGTGATGCCGTGCCATTAATATTTCTGGCATTATATTTGTTTCATTAGCATATTTCTAAAAAATTGCCTTCTTGTGTGTTCCTATGTGCTTAATTAACTGCTCTATCTCACTTGTTACCCCATTGTTTGCTCCCGTATCCCCCTACGTATCTGTTTATCTCTTGCTTTATTTTTCCACGACATATGTTGTAGAACAGGACAAGTTAACGTTTGTTGTCAAGTCTAGCCTCGTCACTACTTCGGTCGAGGTTAGGCTCGGCACTTACTCAGTACATGGGTCGGTTGTACTGATGCTACACTGCACATCTTATTGTTGTGTAGATCCCGCACCCGGACCCAGTGAATAGCGTTGAAGGAGTCTCCTTTAGTCCACCTCAGAGGCTTCAAGGTGTACCCGCTGGCATTCGTGGGCCTTGATGTCTCTCCTATACTTAGTTCTTCATTTCTGTCTTGTCTTTCCTCTAGTTTTCAGAGACAGTCATGTATTTCTTTTCAGACTTTGTATGTATCACTCCTATAGACAGTTCGTGAGTTTGTGACTCCAGGTTTTGGAGAATTATTGCGACGTTGTATTATGTTATCTTTACTTAGCTTTGAAACTTTATCTATTTCCGCTGTTAAAAATTGTGAACTGTTTTTAGTTTATTCTGTTAATCCGGTGTTATCATGTTAGTTTAACTGTACACGTTGGCTTGTCTAGCGGATTCAACGTTAGACCCCATCATGGCCCAAAGGTGGGATTTCGGGTCGTGACAAGTTGGTATCAGAGCTCTAGGTTGCTTAGGTCTCACAACTCACGGACAACTTGGTAGAGTCTGAGGGATCGGTACGGGGACGTCTGTATTTATCCCCCAGAGGCTACAAAGTTAGGATGACTCCACATTTCTTTTCATCTCTGTCGTGCGATATGAATTCTGAGTACTAATTGAGTTTCTATTATATTCTCTCGCAGATGGCGAGGACGCGTGCTTCCCTTGGTTCCGCTCAGCAGACCGACACTCCTGCTACAACTCCTACGAGGGGCCGAGGTCGTGCTAAAGGCCGAGGCCGGGCTCAGCCTAGAGCAGGAACCCCAGTGGAGGACCCTCAGGTCGAGTCTGACGAGGAGGTCCCAGTTCCGGCAGTCCCAGTTGGACCAGCTCAGGTCCCAAAGGGGCTCATAGCTACCCCAATGCTTCAGGACGCTCTTGTCCATCTAGTCGGACACATGGAGAGTGTAGCACAAGTGGGTCTTCTTCCTACTGCACCAGCCGTCTCTCAGGCTGGGGGAGGTACTCAAACTCCTGCCACTCGCACGCCAGAGCAGCTAGCTCCACAGTTTCAGATTCCGGCGCCTCAGCCAACCGGAGTAGCTCAGCCGGGTATTGTAGCACCGGTAGTGGAGGGAGTAGCTATGTCAGCGGATTCTTTGTGGAGACTAGACAGGTTCACTAAGTTATTCACTGCTACTTTTACTGGGGCGCCATCAGAGGACCCCCAGGGCTATTTGGATATCTGCCATGAGGTTCTTCGGAACATGGGCATAGTGGAGTCCAACGGAGTTGACTTCACTACTTTTCGGTTACCTGGCGCAGCCAAGAGTTGGTGGAGAGAATATTGCTTAGCCAGACCAGATGGGTCTTCACCTTTGACTTGGACTCAGTTCTCAGAGGTATTCTGGGGAAGTTACTTCCCATTACTCAGAGAGAGGACCTTCGAAGGCAGTTTGAGCGTCTCCAGCAGGGATCTATGACAATCACTCAGTACGAGACCAGGTTCATCACTCTAGCTCGACATGCTATTATGATACTCCCCACTGATCGTGAGAGAGTGAGGAGGTTTATTAAGGGTTTGGCTCAGCCCATCAGGCTTCAGATGGCCAAGGAGTCAGGTACTGATATTTTGTTCCAGGATGCGACCAATGTGGCCAGGAGGATTGAGATGATTATGTCACAGGGTGGTGGTCAGGGGGCTGACAAGAGGCCCCGTCACTTCAGTCGTTTCAGTGGAGCCTCATTTGGGGGAAGGGATTCTTCAGGCATATGTCATCCTCCCAGACCCTATCAATCGGCACTTCAGGTAGCTCACAGTGCACCGCCAGCTCCTATTGGTGCACCACCAACACCTATCAGTGCACTGCCGCTTCAGAGTTATCAGGGTGGTTACTAGGGTCATCAGGGACAGTTCCAGAGTCCCCAGCAATATCAGCAGAGGCCGTGTTATTCTTGTGGTGTTCCGGGGCACATTGCCAGGTATTGTCCCCGAGCTCCTAGTGGTCCTTAGTATCAGGGTTCCCCTGCCATGGTTCCCGCGTCAGGTGCACCCCCACCCCCTCAACCAGCTAGGGATGGCGGTCGGGGTGCCAGAGGTAGAGTTTAGACTCATTGAGGTGGAGGACATGCCACGAGAGGTAGAGTTCAGGCCGCAGTAAGTCGACCCAGAGATGATCAGGTTGGAGGGGCTCAGCCCCGGTGTTACGCTTTTCCTGCCAGGCATGATGCTGAGGCTTCAGATGCAGTTATTACAGGTACGGTTTCAGTTTGCAGCCGAGAGGCTTCGGTGTTATTTGATTCGGGTTCTATATTCTCCTATGTGTCTTCATATTTTTTCCCTTATTTGAGTATGCCCCGTGATTCCTTGAGTACTGCTGTGCATGTGTCTACACCGGTGGGTGATTCTATAGTAGTAGATCGAGTCTACCGCGCTTGCTTAGTAGTCATGGGCGGTTTGGAGACTCGGGTTGATCTTTTGCTTCTGGATATGGTTGACTTCGATGTTATATTGGGGATGGATTGGTTATCCCCCTATTATGCTATTCTGGACTGTCATGCCAAGACAGTGACCTTGGCTTTGCCAGGGGTGCCTCGTTTGGAGTGGAAGGGAACTCCTAGTCATTCTTTTGGTAGAGTTATTTCTTATATGAAGGCTCGACGCATGGTCGGGAAGGGTTGTTTGGCCTATCTGGCCTATGTTTGTTATTCTAGCGCCGAGGTTCCTTTCCTGGAGTCTGTGCCCGTGGTTCGTGAGTTTCCAGAGGTTTTCCCTGCTGACCTGCCGGGTATGCCACCCGACAAGGATATTGATTTTTGTATTGTGTTAGCTCAGGGCACCCAACCTATTTCTATTCCGACGTATCGTATGGCCCCGCCTGAGTTGAAGGAGTTGAAAGATCAGTTGCAGGATTTGTTGGATAAAGGCTTCATTAGGCCTAGTGTCTCTCCTTGGGGTGCTCTAGTATTGTTTGTCAAGAAGAAAGATGGCTCGATGAGGATGTGTATTGACTACCGACAGTTGAATAAGCTTACTATTAAGAACAAGTATCCTTTGCCGAGGATTGATGATTTATTCGACCAACTTCAGGGTGCTTTAATGTTTTCCAAGATTGACTTGAGATCTGGTTACCATCAGCTGAGTATTAGGGCGTCCGATGTCCCTAAGACAACTTTTCGCACTCGTTATGGGCATTATGAGTTCTTGGTGATGTCATTTGGGCTGACGAATTCCCTCGCTGCTTTCATGGAGTTGATGCACCGAGTGTTCAGGCCTTATTTGGACTCATTTGTGATTGTTTTCATTGATGATATATTGATATACTCTCGCAGCCGAGAGGAGCATGAGCAGCACCTTAGAGTCGTCCTCTAGACTTTGAGGGATAGTCAGTTGTATGCAAAATTTTCCAAGTGTGAGTTTTGGTTGAGTTCAGTTGCATTTCTAGGCCATGTGGTATCGTCAGACGGTGTTCAGGTGGATCCTAAGAATATTTCAGCAGTTAGAGATTGGTCTAGATCCACCTCAGCTACAGAGATCCGGAGTTTCTTGGGCTTAGCAGGTTATTATCGTCGATTTGTAGAGGGCTTTTATCCATTGCAGCCCCGATGACCAGGTTGACTCAGAAGAGTGCCCAGTTCAGGTGGTCTGATGAGTACGAGGCGAGCTTTCAGAAGCTCAAGACAGCCTTGACCACGACACCAATGTTAGTTTTGCCCACAGGTTCAGGATCGTATACCGTGTATTGTGATGCTTCACGGGTTGGGCTTGGTGTAGTGTTGATGCAGGATGGCAAGGTTATAGCCTATGATTCTCGTTAGTTGAAGGTCCATGAGAAGATCTATCCAGTTCATGACTTGGAGTTAGCAGCTATTATGTATGCATTGAAGATTTGGAGGCATTACTTGTATAGTGTTCCATGTGAGGTGTTCACGGATCATAAGAGCTTACAGTATTTGTTTAAATAGAAGGAGTTGAACATGAGACAGATGAGATGACTAGAGTTTCTGAAGGATTATGATATTACCATTCTTTATCATCCGGGGAAGGCCAATGTGGTGGCCGATGCTTTGAGTCGGAAGTCAGCCAGTATGGGTAGTCTTGCCTATTTATCAGTCGGAGAGAGACCTCTTGCTTTGGATGTTCAGGTGTTAGCCAACCGATTTGTGAGATTGGAGGTTTTTGAGACTGGCAGTGTTTTGGCCCATACAGTATCCCCTTCTTCTTTGTATGACCGTATCCGGGCCAGGCAGTATGATGATCGCCATTTATGTGTTCTTAGAGATAGAGTAAGGCACGGAGATGCCAAGTAGGTTACGGTTGATGTTGAGGGAGTTTTGAGGATGCAAGGACGGATTTGTGTACCTGATGTGGATGGTATTCGTGAGTTGACACTTCAGGAGGCCCAGTATTCCCGATATTCCATTCATCTGGGCGCCGCAAAGATATACCAGGACTTGCGGCATCATTATTGGTGGCGTAGAATGAAAAAAGATATTGTAGCATATGTAGTTTGGGGCTTGAATTGTCAGCAGGTTAAGTATGAGCACCAGAGACCCGGTGGTTTGATGCAGCAGATTCAGCTTCCCGAGTGGAAGTGGGAGCGTATCACCATGGACTTTGTAGTTGGACTCCCACGGACTCAGAGGATGTTTGATGCAGTATGGGTCGTTGTGGATAGGCTGACCAAGTCAGCGCACTTCATTCCAGTATCAGTTTCGTATTCAACAAAGAAGTTAGCAAAGATCTATATGAGAGAGATTGTTAAAATGCATGGTGTGCCCATATCTAATATATCAGACTGAGGTAATCAGTTTACCTCCAATTTGTGGAGAGTATTTCAGCGAGAGTTGGGCACACAGATTGATTTGAGCATCGCATTCCATCCTCACATGGACGGGCAGTCCGAGCGTACTATTCAGATTTTGGAGGATATGTTGCGAGCTTGTGTTATTGACTTTGGTGGTTCATGGGACCAGTTATTGCCTTTAGCTGAGTTTGCCTACAACAACAACTATCAGTCGAGCATTCAGATGGCTCCGTATGAGGCGTTGTATGGTATACTGCGGCGGTCTCCAGTCGGATGGTTTGAGCCGGGAGAGGCTAGATTGTTGGGTTCCGAGTTAGTCTAGGATGCCTTGGACAAGGTGAAGATCATTCAGGATAGACTTCGTACAGCTCAGTCCAGGCAGAAGAGTTATGCGGATCGCAGAGTTCGAGATTTGGCATTTATGATAGGCGACCGGGTATTTCTTCGAGTGTCGCCCATGAAGGGTGTGATGAGATTCGGAAAGAAGGTCAAGTTGAGCCCTAGGTACATTGGTCCATTTGAGATTCTGGACAAGGTAGGAGAGGTGGCCTACAAAATTTCCTTGCCACCTAGTTTGTCAACCGTGCACCCGGTGTTTCATATATCTATGATCCGGAGGTATAGTGCAGATCCATCTCATGTTCTTGACTTCAGCGGTGTCCAGTTGGACAAAGATTTGACTTATGAGGAGGAGCCGATAGCCATATTATCTAGGCAGGTTCATCAGTTGAGATCGAAGAGTTATCTTCCGGTTCATGTTCAATGGAAAGGTCAGCTTGCTGAGTCAGCAACTTGGGAGTCCGAGTCCGATATGAGGAGCTGTTATCCCCATCTTTTCTCAGACTCAGGTACCTTTCTATGTCCGTTCGAGGACGAACAGTTATTTTAGAGGTGGAGATTGTGATGACCCAAAAAGTCATCCTATGTTGATTTATCTAAATCTGTGTTTCGAGGCCCCGAAAGCCTCCGTTAATATCACCTCGATATGCATGCACATCTCGGGCGTGTAGCCGGGAAGCTTTGATGTGAAAACTAGATGAAAGTTGATTTTATGAAAATTAATTAACTAAAGTTGACTTTGGTCAACATTTTTGGTAAACGGATCCGGACCCGAGATTTGACAGTCCCGGAGGGTCCGTGGGAAAATATGGGGCTCGGGCGTATGCCCGGAATCGAATTCCGAGGTCCCAAGCCCGAGAAATGAATTTTTAAAGAAAATTGTTTTCTGAAAATAACTAAGGTTTTTGAAAATGATAATTAATGTGAAAACTGTGTTACCGGGCTCGTATTATGGTTCCGGAGCCCGGAACAAGTGGAATATATGTTATGTGAGTTATCTGTGAAATTTGGTGTAAAACAGACTTGACATGACGTGTTTGGGATCGAAATCGGAATAATTAAGCCTTATGAAGTTTTAAGAAAATTCTATGAGTTTTGAGGTTTAATTCCTTGTTTTTAATGATATTTTTGTGATTTCAATGCTTGAATAAATCCGTAGGATGATTTGGGAGTCGTGGGTGTTTTTGGTTTTGAGACCAGAGGGATCGAGTGAGTTTCGAGTAGTTAACGGGGTGTAAAAACATGAAAAATCTGGTGTTTTCTTCAGTTTTCTGGTGCCTGGAAGTTTAGTCTATGCGATCGCATAGAGTTGAGTGAGGGGGAGGGGTCTGAAGCCTCATGCGATCACATAGGGGGGTCCGCGATCGCAGTGGTCTGTGGAGTTGGTCTTCTACGATCGCAGCCTTCCGTCTGCGGTTGCGTAGTAGGAATTTCTATAGCTCTGCGATCGCAGCCTTTCTTCTGCGATCGCAGAGAACAAAAATCGCCCAGTTATTTTCTTAAGTCAAAAACAGAATGTTATTTCGGGATTTTCACTTCTTCTCCAAAGCCCCATTGACGACCCCCAAGCTAGATTCCCTCCATAACCACTTGGGTAAGTGATCTTAGCACCAATTTCTTCCACTTTCCTTCCCTAAATACTAGAATCTAGGCCTAAAATCCTAAAATCAAAGTAGAAATTAGGGGTTTTGAGTAGAGTTAGGGCTTATGGGATTTTGGGTAATTCAACCTCAATTTGGGGTCGGACTTCAAAACAAATTATATATTTGAACTCGTGGGGGTATGGGTGATCGGGTTTTGGTCCGAGCTTCGTGTTTGGACCAAGCGGGCTTGGGGTCGAATTTTGGTATTTTTGGAAGAATGCTAGGAATTGTATATTTAGGCTATGGGATTGTATTAATGAGTCATTATTGATGTTAATAAGTTAATTATGTCCATATATTGTTGTTCCGGAGTTGAATTCAAAAGGAAAGGCGATGTTAGAGGATTAATTGCTATTTTTGGACCCGAGGTAAGTGTCTTGCCTAACTTTGGTGAGGGAATAGGTTTCGTATNAATTTGTCTCTACTTGGAAGTTGATTGTTGTTGAAAATCCTCCTTGATGAACTTGTGATGTAATGGTTCTATTGAGGACCCAACTGTAAATGATATACTTGAAAAGGTTGGTTATAGCTGAGACCCTTGCCGGGCAATTTGTTATGATGATTACTAATATTTTTCCCTTGCCGGGTGATCATGATTGTGATTCCACTATGCTGCATTCCTTGCCATTTTGATAATTGTCAGTGCATTGGTGAGGAAGAGTGTAAAGCACGAAGGGTGATGCCGTGTCGTGATTTACATTGATTACATCATATATTGCATAGTGATGAATAGAGTAAAAGCATGAAGGGTGATGCCGTGCCATGATTTAATTGATTACATCATATATTGCATAGTGAGGACGAGAGTAATAGCACGAAGGGTGATGCTGTGCCATGATTTACATTGATTACATCATATATTGCATAGTGAGGAAGAGAGTAAAAGCACGAAGGGTGATGTCGTGCCATTAATTACATTTCTGGCAATATATTTGTTTCATTAGCATATTTCTGATAAATTGCCTTCTTGTCTGTTCCTATGTGCTTAATTAACTGCTCTATCTCACTTGTTACCCCATTGTCTGCTTCCGTATCCCCCTACGTATCTGTTTATCTCTTGCTTTATTTTTCTACGATATATGTTGTAGAACAGGACAAGTTAACGTTTGTTGTCAAGTATAGCCTCGTCACTACTTCGGCCGAGGTTAGGCTCGACACTTACTCAGTACATGAGGTAGGTTGTACTGATGCTACACTGCACATCTTATTGTTGTGCAGATCCCGCACCCAGACCTAGTGGACAGCGTTGAGGGAGTCTCCTTCAGTCCATCCCAGAGGCTTCAAGGTATACCCGTTGGCGTTCGTGGGCCTTGGTGTCTCTCCTATCCCTTCTTCTTCATTTTTGTCTTGTCTTTCCTCTAGTTTTCAGAGAGAGTCATGCATTTCCTTTCACACTTTGTATTTAGCACTCCTATAGACAGTTCGTGAGTTTGTGACTCCAAGTTTTGGGGAATTATTGCGACGTTTTATTATGTTATCTTTACTTAGCTTTGAAACTTTATCTATTTCCGCTGTTAAAAATTATGAACTGTTTTAGCTTATTCTTTTAATTCGGTGATATCATGTTAGTTTAATTGTACACGTTGGCTTGTCTAGAGGGTTCAACGTTAGACGCCATCACAGCCTGAAGGTGGGATTTCGGGTCGTGACACAACGTGTCAACTGTATTGATTTATTAGCAGGTGAAAATAACAAACACTGACTATATAACTGAAATAAAGTGCGGAAGCATTAACAAAATTCTAAATAACAATAGCTAATAACACAAAAATCCCCTTTAAGTACAACCCAGAAGTGGAGTCACAACCTCACGAACTAGTTTAAGATTGGACTGAAAACAACAGTTTGAAAATAAAATGAAGTATCTGACTGGAAAAATCATGAAAGACAGGATGAAAGATAGACAGGGACGCCGAGATCCACGAACACCATGTGGAACTACCTCGGTGTCGTCTGGGATGGACTGAAGGACACTCCCACTAGTGATGTCCACTGGGTCGGCTGCATAATCTGCACAACATAAAGAAGTGCAGGTGTAGCATCAGTACAACCGACCGCATGTACTAAGTAAGTGCCGAGCCTAACCTCGGCGAAGTAGTGACGAGGCTAGGACATGACAACAAATTGTACCTGTGAAGTTCAATAGTATAGTAGAAAATAAACAAGGAATGCAATTACGGGGAAGAACATGCTGGGGTTAAGAGATAGCAAATACTGAAATGACGAAAACGAAAACAACAGTCCAAAATATCCGAAAATAATAACGGGGATTGACAACACAAATTAAACAGTGAAAAGAAACGGCACGGCATGTCCCCTCGTGCATAACAATATAAAATATGGCACGAATGTCCCCTCATGCATATACAACATAAACATGGCACGGAATGTCTCCTCGTGCATAAAACATCACAATCACGGCACGGAATGTCCCCTCGTGCATAAACAATATAAACATGGCACGGAATGTCCCCTCGTGCATAAAACATCACAATCACGGCACGGAATGTCCCCTCGTGCATAAATAGTAATCAATCGGCACGACATCACCCTTCGTGCTTTTACTCTCTTCCTCACTATGCAAATTATGATGTAATGTAAATTATGGCACGGCATCACCCTTCGTGTTTTACACTCTTCCTCACCAAAACAATGACAATATCAATGGAAAGGTATGCAGCATAGTGGAAATATAATTCAAAATCACCCGGCAAGGGGAAAGTATCAGTCAATATCATAACGATTGCCCGACAAAGGTCTCAGCTATAACCAATCATTTCAAATATATCCTTTACAATTGGGTTCTCAATCGAACCAATACATCATGAGTTCATCAACCAGAGTTTTCAACAATAATCAACTTCCAAGTAGAGACAATTGCATATTATAACGAACATGGAAGTAATAATAAGATTTTTATCGAAAATAGACTCACGGGCATGCTTGACACACAATGCATAGGTACTCGTCACCTTACCTATGCATTGAACATGATAAACACTTAACACATAGCATACAATACCTATTCCCTCACCAAAGTTAGGCAAGACACTTACCTCGGGTCCAAAATAGCAATCAAGCCTCTAACACCGCCTTTCCTTTGGAATTCAACTCCGGAACAACAATATCTAGACATAATTCACTTAAGTATATCAATAATGACTCAATAAATCGATCCCATAGCCTAATTATCCATTTCCTAACATTCTTCAAAAAATACCAAAATTCGACCCCGGGCCTGCTTGGTCCAAACACGAGGCTCGGACCAAAACCCGATTACCCATACTCCCACGAGTTCAAATATATGATTTGTTTTGAAATCTGACCCCAAATTGGGGTTGAATTACCAAAAATCCCATAAATAACTCTACCCAAAACTCCTAATTTCTACTTTGATTTTAGGATTTTAGGCCTAGATTCTAGTGATTAGGGAAAGAAAGTGGAAGAAATTGGTGCTAAGATCACTTACCCAAGTGGTTATGGAGGGAATCTATCTTGGGGGTCGTCGATGGAGTTTTGGAGAAGAAGGAATTGATGAAGAAGTGGAAATCCCGAAATAACATTCTGTTTTTGACTTAAGAAAATAACTGGGCGATTTTGTTCTCTGCGATCGCGGAAGAAGGGCTGCGATCGCAGAGCTATAGAAATTCCTTCTATGCGACCACATACGGAAGGCTGCGATCGCAGAAGAGCCACACCCATACGTCTGCGATCGCAGAGGTTATGGTGCGATAGCAGAGAGATGCTACCATCCCCCACCCCAGACCGCCTATACTCTATGCGATCGCGGAAGCAACTATGCGATTGCATAGAGTCACAGAACCCTCCCCTCTCAAAAACACTATGCGATAGCAGAGCTAGGCCTGCGATCGCACTGAACAACACCAGACACCAGATATGGACTTTTACACCAGAAATTCTAAGTCTTTTACACCCCGTTACCTACCCGAAACTCACCCGAGCCCTAGGGGCTCAAAACCAAACACACACACGACTCCCAAATCACCCTAAGGACTTATTTAAGCATTTAAATCACCAAAATATCAACAAAAATAAGGAATTAAACCTCAAAACTTATAGAATTTTCTTAAAACTTCCTAAGGCTTAATTATTCCGATTTGATCTAAATTACGTCAAATCAAGTCCGTTTCTTTTCAAATTTTACAGATAACTCACATAATACATATTGAACCTGTTCCGGACATCGGAACCATAATATGGGCCCGGTAACCTAGATTTCATATCAAAGTTCATTTTCAAAAGTCTTTCTTATTTTCAGAAAATAATTTTCTTTAAAAATTTATTTCTCGGGCTTGGGACCTCGGAATTTGATTCCGGGCATACGCCTAGGTCCCATATTTTCCTACGGACCCTCCGGGACCGTCAAATCACGGGTCCGGGTCCGTTTACAAAAAATGTTGAACAAAGTCAACTTTATTCCATTAATTATCATAAATTCAACAGTTCAACACATTTCCACACAAAAACTTCCCGGCTACGCGCTCAGGCTGTGCACGCACATGGAGGTGAGATTAACGGAGGCTTTCGGGGCCTCGAAACATAATTTTTACTAAATTTACATAAGATGACCTTTTGGGTCATCACATAGGGCTACACTGCCCATGCGCTTATCCTTGAGGGTTTGAGATATATTGAATTTTTCTGTTATTCAAAAAGTTAGGGCTTAAGTCTTGAAAATAAAAATTGGTATAAAATACTTCTCTCTTTAGTAGGTTCTACACGTTCAAATACAAATTTTTCGGCGGTCAAGTACCAAAGATCTTAGCTTCCGTTTGGCCATAACATTTTAAAAAAAAAATTCAAAAGATTTTGAAAGCATTGTTAGGTTATAAAAAGTAACCAGTTTTTAGGTAATTTTTGAAGATGAATTTTTCATGTTTTAAAAAGTGGTTTAGACTAATTTTTCAAGTTTTGAAATTCTCTACTCAGAAAACATCAATTTCTTTTCAAGTAAAATACATGTCCAAATATAATTTCAACTTTCAAAAACTATTTTTCATCTCATCTTCAAAAACTCTTTTTTAACCAAATCTATATTCAAAAGCTAGCGTAATATCAGGTATCAAATGATTATAAAAAAGGTTTGGGGTTTATAGAAGTTCTCTTTTACTTTGTTTAAAAGTTTGTATATCATTATGATATGTACCTCTATTCTGAAAAAATTGTTTACTTTCTTTTTTAAGGAAAATAATTGAAAATCGAGATGAAACATATCCAAATAAGAATATGAAATGAACATTGAGAATTCATATAATCTTTGAAAAGATGCATAATTACCTCCTCATTTATACCCAAAGTTTTAACTACACATTTTTTTTGCGAGATTCCTATACCCCTTAAACTTTTTTTTTACCTTAATTATTTAAACCTTTATGCTGAGCTGGACTGGAACTGAACACACTGCCCCCAAGCGCGTAGTAAATTAAAGAAAAAGGCTTTAGCCTATACGAGATGGCCACGTGTCGTTCTTAAAGCTGATTTGCAGAGCTCTTCTTCTAAATATAAAACGTTCTTCTTCCCCATTATACCAGCCATTTTCAAGACTTTTGAAGCTGGGTTTTGACTTCCAATTTTCTTTGATTTGAAGAGATAAGTGAATTTTTTGTGTAAATTCCTCTTTTTGACTCGTTTTTCTGTTAAGAGTTTTTAAATTTCTTTCCCAACTTCTGTCTATGAAATTTTAGGGTTAGCAATGGTAAACACCAAGTTGAATAAATTGTGCATGGACGAAGACGATCAATGCTCAATGCCGAAGTACAATGCAAATATTACATTTTGCTGCAAATGCAAACGTCTTGTTCAGATCGGAATCCTGGAAGACGATTTTGGTCTTGTCCTCACTATAAGGTATGTGTTCATGTTCTAAGCCTAGAAATTAATTTGAAAATTAATGTTGATTGGGTCGTTATTGTATTCTTTAAATTTCAGGCCACAAATTGCTAAGATTTTCAGATGGAGAGACAAGGAAAGAGTTTATGAAAGATCAAATTTTATTCTTTCAAGATTGGTAACAATTCAAAGAGTTAGAAAAAAATTACGACCGTCTTAAGCTGTATTTGGATGAGCCTGAAGATTCAAAACAGAATGTTGATTCGAAAGAGAAGAGTATAAAGGAAAAAAATAGAAGGAATTTGTGTAGAAAATTCATTCGGTATATTATGATTTGTGTAATTGTTGTGTATGTTAGCAACTTTATCCAAGTTGGAAACTTGAATAAAAATCAAATGGAGTTGCCATAGTAGCTGGTTGTTGTCGTAATATAAGATCATTTTGGTTGTTGTCTTAATAGAAGATCATTTTGGTGTTCTTGTCGGATAGGGTAAGTTAGATGTGGTTTGGTTGTCTACTTCATGTAGGTATTGCAATGAAATATCATTTTTGTATTGTATTATAATGAAACATCATTTTGGTATGATGGTATCATTTTCTGTTGACAAATCTGCTCTTGTTACTATTTGAGCAAATTTTGGCGAAAAAAAAAGAAGCCTCTTGGCAGCAGTTGGTTAGCACACTGCCCACGACTTCATAACATCCAAATCAATTGCATATGAAGAAAACTACTATAATTTTCAACAAATCACTTCAATGGTACATTTGAATACCAATAATCTAATAACAAAATATTAGTTTCCAACATAACACTTTCAGTACCATTTCATACACAACACAAACAATGGTACATTTGAATATCAATATTCCACAATTCGAACAACACTTCAAAGATCAGCAATTTCATAACAACAAAAACACTATTCTAGATAGAACTAAAAACAATAGGGCCCTATAAACACTATAATTTCCATGGTTCTTGGGGTTGAGAACTAGCATTCCTTTATTTGTCTCTAATTTCTTGAAGTCTTCTTGTTGTAATTGCTTGTTTCCTCTTCCACTTCAGTTCACTTGTTGGTTTGAAACCAATATCACCAGTAACGTCAGCTGATCTTGTTATCTTTGTTGATGATCTAGTGGATACTATGATGCTACTTGGAAACCCATGCTAAGAACAATTATGATTGTAACCGGGACACCGCGGAACCCTCAAAGGCAGGAGAAGATCCCCCGCGCCAAACAATCAACATGATCTTCGGAGGGAACGAGATTAACGGGGCCACCTTTTCAGCAGCAAAAAAGACAAAAGTATCAATAACCCATAGCAAAAGGCTTCAGGAAGACTATATCACTTTCACGAAGGAGGACGCAAATGGATTGTTGCTACCACACAACGACGCACTGGTAATTTCTTTAAATGTGCTAGATTTTAATATTAAACGTGTTCTAGTGGATCCAATAAGTTTGGCTAATATCATATAATGGAGAGTATTGGAGCAAGCTAAACTCATCAAAAGCATTATTCCGGTCACAAAGCTCCTCGCCAGATTCAACCTCGCAAGCGTGACAACCCAGAGAAAAATTTTATTACTCACGAACGCTGAAGGAGTAATGAAAACAACTCTTTTCAAAGTGGTAAATATTGATATGGGATACAACATCATTCTGGGAAGGCCCCTAACAGGTTCCAGCTATCACAGGGAAAGGTTCATACGAGTTGGAAACCCAAAATGGAGAAAATTTGCCCAACAATTGGAACGTGGCACACCTCAAAAAATATTATTGCTAATGAACATTATCCGATCAGAAAGTATGTGTTGCACTCTTTTTACCTTCGTTCAGTTTTTTCCCCAATTGGATTTTTTTGACAAGGATTTTAACGAGGCAGCAAGAGAAAGCATACTATGAAGAAAAAAGCAATAAGACCTTTAATAGCAAGGCACACAAGAAAAAATCCACTCGGAGACGTTATAAAATCTTTTGCTCTATGGAAATGACTGCCACATCGACTGGGAAAGGAAAAACCAGAAACATAATTGCATTATCGGGACCGAGGACTACGCGGCCAGCCCCGTAGAAACAAGTTATACAAGCTAGCCATAAGTAATGGCAATTTCTTTTTAGCAATGTAAATGCTTATGTACTTTTTTAAAATAGAAGGAATAAAATGAAGTGAAATCCTTTTGTTTTTATCTTGTTTCTTGTCTGAACAATGAATAACTTTGTCATTTAAAAGTTAAACAAGTACTTCAAATGCTAGTGCCGTAATGAACATGAGACGTTCTCTACAAGAGCACCGTAAACATAAGATGACCCTCTCTTATAAAAACCCTCACGTTAAAGGATTGGTTTCAGAAGAATTTATGCCCAAAATCAAAATGCCTTCGGGGAAAGATACACCCGAAGCCGTATACGAAAGGATGCAAAAAATAAACTTGCGCAAATACTTATCAAAGCCCTCACGAAAAAGGGTTGATACTCATAGACAAAAATGCTTTCGGGGAGAATACACCCAAGGCTTCACATAATAAGACACAAAACAGAAAAGCTTGCACAAAATTCTTAAGCAAAAGGAAGAAAATGCAATGATTAAAGACATGCATGAAATATTCAAACAAAAGGAATAATAAAAAAATACTTGAACAAAAGATGTTTTTATTTAAAAATATGAGAATACGACACAGGTACAAGAATTAAAAAAGAAAAGCTAAATTGTAGTATCTTTGTAACCAGGAGGAAGAGAAGTGTTTGCGCCCCCGGGAGAAGTAGATGGATCCACCGATAGGTCAACATTTTCACCAATTTGGCCTTCAGCATCATCCTCCCCCAATTCTTCTTTAGTTCTCGAGAACTCAAAACCAAAACCAGAAGGACCAGGTGCATCAGAACTCGCTGGGAGTCCACTTTTAGCAGCTAACTCAAGCTCGCGGGCTTTAGAAATTTCGGCATCAGAATAAATGACACCATCTTTGGCCTCTTCCAAGGTTTTTCTCCTCATGATGTACATAATGCAAATTTTCTCAACAACGAGGGAAGCCGCTCGGTGCTTAAGTTCTTCTTTGAGTTGGGTTACCTCGGCTAAAAGGTGTTCCCAGGTGGACCTAACAGATTTGAGGCTAACATCAAGGTCACGGACAGTTGAACTAAAGAGCCTATTATGCTCGATAGTTTTCTTGTACTTCTCTTCCAGCTGGTCATGTTTCTCCCCCATAGCAGCAAGCTCTTAAATTTTGAAGTTCAAGGTTTCCTCTAAATTGGTCACTCTTTCAACGAAGGCAGCCTCACGTTCGGTTGCAGCAAGAACAACGTTATGGACTTCAGCCCATTTGGCCCCGGAGGGCCAATTTCTTGGCTAACGGTTACCACTTCTTGCTCGTTTGCTGCAAACGAGCTCCAAGAGAACAAACTCAACAACTTTTTCTTCCAGTTCCGAAAGGTGAGCGACATTTTTCTCCTGCTCTGCCAAAAGCTGATCACGTGCGGAGGTAATCTCTTCATTTTCACGAATCAACCTTTGAAAGCCCTCAGAAGCAAGAAAGTTGGCCTACAAAGCAAGAAGGGTAAAATTAAGTATATGTTCATACCAAAAATAGAAGAAGTAATAAAGGAAGAAAGGAACGTACCGTTGCGGCGTTGTGCATGGCGTTGTTCAACAAACACTCTCCCAAGAGCGCCTGAATCTTTTCCCAATATTTCTCTGAAGCCAAAGGCTTTAGATAATTAGCAAGCTCCACCGGCGGGGATAGCAAGTTGCATCCGGTAGAGATCGAAAGAGTAACATTCCTCCTCCTTTGTGGATCTTCACAAGGGGCAACATAATTTTGCCCTAAATTCTCATGAACTGGGGAAGAGGAATACCTTCTTCGTGGTCACGTGCGGCCTGTGGAGATGATGTAGCAATTGCTGGTAGAAGAGTGGATGAAGATGAAAGTGATGTAGCAGTTGCTGGTGTTGGTGAAGATGGAGATTAAGCTGATGGAGTTGAAGAGTGAGAAGCAGCTGCATCAAATGCAGTGCTGGTTGTTGGATGCTCGCCAACCAAAGACGATAGAGACCCGGTACTCAGCCACGCAGTACCAGGCACAGCAATTAGGGCCCAAAAATAGGAGTTGATATTATCTACCAAATCAAACTCTCCCCAAAGTGCAGAGGCATCGTCCTTGGTTGGTGTAACTATCTCAACATGTCGAGCAACCTGTTGAGATGATGAGGATCGTCGTCTTCTATGTAGAGAAGCTCCCTCATCCCTAGCTTTTTCATCATCGTCGATCGTCACGGTGTCTATGACCGACCAGGAGGAGGGTCAGTCGCCATCGCAACCGGAGATGACTCGGGGGCATCAGTCTTCTCCCTTTTATTCTTTTTCCCGGCCGTGGTGGAGCGTCTTCTATTTGGTTGTTTTTCCTACGGCCAGGGACTCCATAAAGAAACATTTGTGACCGAAGTAGGTCCCGGGACACCTATTCAAGTAAGCACCTCTTGAAGCAGTCTCGTTGCATCAGCAGTATCAGCCAAGACATCCTCCTCGGGAACAACAATAGAGCCCGCAGGTAGACCTAATTTCATAGACAAGTTAGAAGGGATCAATCAAGTTCTTCACATGAAAAATTGAAATAAAGTGAGTTTGAATTACCATGATTTTTGGCCTTCCGCCCATATTTAGGGGCCAGTTCATTCCACAAGTGAGTTTCAGGCGTCGTAACGTCCAAGATCTTCTGGACCTACCAGTCCAAACCTTCAACCACCTGTGGGATCCATCGAGTTGCTGAAACAAGAGAAGGATGGAGGCTCAATAGGGCTATAGAAGAATATTCAATAAAAGGAAATATTAAACAAAGAGCTCACGAGTGCGATTCCAAGCAGCTGGAAAGGATGAAGCCGTTGCCGGAATGATGTTGCTGGTGGAAACTGCAACGAACCATTCCATCCACCCACGGTCGTTTTCATCATCTATGCTAAACAATAGAACATGGTGGCCACGCTTGTAGAGGTTTATCATTCCCTCGCGGAAGATCTTGGGAGAATATAGATTCATCATATGAGCTTAGGTTAGCTCTTCTCTAGTATCCTGGCACAAAAGCTGAAGGCAAGCAACCGTCCTCCTCACAGAAGGACTTACTTTTCCAAACACACCTGGTAGCGGAGGCAAAACTCCGCAATCACGGAGTCAAGATCTCCGCTAAAAAAACAACGCACCCAAAGTAAAAGGATATGTGTAAAAATATGTAAAATCCTCCTTGGGTAGGGTCACTTGCTCCGATAGATCAGGAGCAATAATATCCAAGTCATGGCAGCGACAGTCTTCCTTCACAGCAGGAATGCTACAAGGACGGATGGAAAAAGGATACCTACTAATGGCCCATGTACGAGAGTTAGCAGTAGGGAATTTCTCTTCTAAGTCATTTGTGGTAATAAGACTTCTAGGGATGATGGAGCCCACTGTTGGAGGAGCAGAGTCCTCAACCTTGTTCTTGTTCTTTGAAAACCCGGTACGCTTGAGGAAGAAGCCATTGTATGGAAGAATGAGAAGGTTTTTGTTTGAAGAGAATTAGAGAAAAGATGAAAAAGCAAGATGCAAGTCAGATAAAGGAAGCTTGAAAAATTGTGGAGTATTAGGAAAAAGGTTGATGCGTATAAGTAAAAGTTTTGGAGGCTAAATTCATGGCCATGATTACCTTGACTCGGAAAAAGTTGTGCTTAATCGTGGGATTACGCGTGTTCGGGGCATTAAATGCGGAGAAACGTGCATCTAATCAACCGTCATAAGCCTTCAGAGGAAATTATAGTAATTCCCACCAAAAAGTGTTTCTACTAACTTCCCGATAACATTAAGTTATGTCACCGAAAAGTAGGGGGACTATCTGTATAGGGTAAAATATATTATGACACGTGGCCGTCCAAAAAAGGGACACATGGAACCCAAGACAGGGGGATGGCTAAAGACCGAAGGCAACTGTTTCGTTTGTCACCGGAAAGAATAATGCTCATAATGATGTGATAAATGCTCTTCGCCCGGTAGCATTTAATAGATAATATTCCATGGCATTAAGAGCGATTACCCGTTACAAGGAATTTGACATTTATATTCACCGTTACATCTTCATCAATGAACCTCACAATTGACATTAAACAAGGGCACGATCCTAGGACCTCCTTCCCTAGATATAACTATAAATAGTGAGCTCAGTTATCATTTTAATGGGACATGAATTTTCTGGCAAACTTATGCTACATTCTATACAAAGCTTAATACAATATTATCTTCTTGCTTTTTGATTTCGTTGTTGTTGTGCCCAGAAACCCTGTTCCCGGAACTGTTTCTTCTGTTGTTTCGTCTACATCCTAAGGCTAAGTATTGCATAATTCTTCACATATTTTACTATTTCAGGATCAAATTAATTCACTTATCTAGAAACCACGTATAAATTCATCGATACTGTTTTATGGGTAAACAAAGATATATAATGAAATGTTCAGAGAGAATAGTTATTATTGTTACATTTATACACACCTACATCAAATATATTACTATCTTGTTTTGCACATAACTTTTAAGGAGCGAAGCTAGGATATAATTTATCAGTTTGGTTAAACTCATTAAGTTTGATCCGGAATTTATATACGTATTAAAAAAATATTATATATATATATATAATATTAAAATTTAGAGGTTAATAAGTTAAACGAACTAACACTACGATCACATAAATTTTAAATTTCAATTACTCCTGTATTCCCTTTACCTTTCCAATTTCCAAAAGAGGCACTGCAACGCCTCCCTCACACCTGTAACTCCAAAACTTAAGAGTCCGGAACCCAATTATTAGGTTTATGGAGAAAAGTGACTTTAATGTGTGAAAAAAGAAGCTACATTTCTATATATACCGCGCTATACATTAACGGAGTTTTGTCTGTTAATATATAGTGCGATATATTACCGTGCTATACATATATAGCGCCCACATTTAATGCATTATGCACTGACGATTTACCTGTCAGGTATAACGCATGAAAATATAACGCTATACCTGTATAGCGCATGAAATAAACGCGCTATACTTGTTTCTGGGCCCACTAATATAGTGCACATTAAAAGAGCGCTATACATCAAAAATTTCAGCACCCCGGACTAACCATTTCCTTATATAAAGGGATTAGGATTTTAGGAAAATCCATTCAAAATATATTCTAACTCCCGTTCAATTATTTCTTCTTATAAATTCTCAAGCATTTTTTCATAATGTCTGAAGAACGTAGAATAAGAGTTTCATTATAATGGGGGGGGGGGGGG
>ML321123.1:0-14166 GCA_005239505.1 Nicotiana paniculata | reverse complement strand
TTGGGGGGGGGGGGGGTGAGGTTGTGATGGAGAATAACTCTATGAGGTACAGTTTATCTCCACAGTATCATGTTAAAGTGCCACTTACAATGGAGTACGATAAATTGGTATTGTTGTTATGCAAAAAAATGAGTGTGAAGAAACGTTCGGTGAAACTTAAAGTAACCGGAAGATATCTGTATTTCTTCACTTCGCAAGGCGTTGCTTTTTACTCGGAGTTTAACATCAACGATGATGAAACTTTGAAGGATTTTATAAGGACTCCGGATGAATACCGGGAATTTCTTGTAATCAAAAAGTTGGATATGTAAGTCAAGGTCGAAGACGTTCCCAACAATGAGGTTTCCCGTAGTAGGGATAACCCCCAGTCATCGGGTGGTTATTCTGGAGCAGTTTTTGCCAGACAGGTTCCGGATGAAAGAGTTTGCCTTGATTTAAACTTATCATCGCCGGTGAATGAGCAGCGAGGAAATAATTTCTCTCTTGCTTTACATAATTCACAAGACGAGTGGTAAACTTCAATTTTCTTTTGTGTTATGATGTACATTTTTGTTGTATTGAATTTGTATTAACGCTCAAATCTTCCACAGGGGGTACCGACCGGATATGAATTTTACAAGTTATGAACCCACGCGTAGTTGGAATATGCCTAGTTTTGGTGTGTTGGATCATGGTGGTCCATCCGGGAGTCATCACCAACATGAAAATGTCCATCATGGAATTTCATCACATTACGACTTGTAAGTGAAGTGATACAACTATATAGAAAGTATTTATTAATTTCAGTAGCTTATTATTTTGTTAGTTGTGCAGTGAAAACGAGCAAGTTGAACCAACTGTCCTCACTCAATTGCCCGAAGACGACGTATTAAATCGTGATCTGGCAGATGCACAGAGTGAAGAAGAGAACAGTGATTACGACAACAATGCCGAGGGATCCGGAGACGAGACATCCTTCCCTCGTGAGGATGGTGATGAGGAGGATGAGAATGAAGGACCTGATTTGACGAGAGAGTATGCTCCACCCCTCCCCCCTCTAGACGAAGCGTGTACGAGTCCCAAGTGCCGTTTCATTCAAGGGAGATTCCTTACCTTGATAACTTGCCAAGAATTCAGGATGTGGAAGCTCTCACAAGGGATTTTGATGAAATTCGGACAACAATGTGGGATGAGTCTAGACCAACGGTGCTGGCAAAGGGCATGCTTTTTCCTGATAAAGCCCACGTAAGCAGGGCTTGTAAAATACACAACGTAAAAGAGTATCGTGAGATGATGGTATGGGAGTCAAGTCCCGTTGTATGCAAGGCCGCTTGTCGCATGTGGTTTTGACCATGTCATTGGATGTTACGTGCGAGCAAGAAGAAGACATGTCTGTGAAAAGTGGGTAAATACATTCCCACCCACACATGTGAAATGGACACATTCAACGGGAATCACTTCAACTTGGATTTTGACTTGATTTCTCTTGTCCTTATTCCACACCTCAAAGCGTCCATAAGGTATAAAATCAAAGAGTGCGTTACATCAGTCCACCAGGAATATGGCCATACCATTACTAAAAGAAAGACATATCTCGGGCGCAAACGAGCGCTTGAAATTGTCTGGGATAAGTCATTTGCAGCTCTACCGAGGTACATGGCCGCACTGCTTTAACCCCAGGGCGGTTATTGAATGGAAGATTGAGCGGAGTCCAGAAAAACCAGAATATATATTCAATTATGTGTTCTGGGCGTTTAAACCAGCAATTAATGGTTTTTTGCATTGCCGGCCCGTAATATCCATATACGACACTCATGTCTATCGAAAGTACGATATCAAGTTGTTGATAGTTGTGGCAGTAGATGATAATGGACATATATTTCCTCTAGATTTTGTTTTTTGTTCCAATGAAAGCCAAGAGATGTGGACGCTGTTTTTGAACCACTTGAAAGAGCACGTTGTCAAACAACGTTCCGGTATTTGTCTAATATCTGATCGGCATGGTGGTATCTTAAGTTCTATGGAGAACTTGCCTGCATGGCAAGAACCTTATGCCTACCACCGTTACTGTGTGAGGCACTTTAAGGCCAATTTTCAGAAGGCATATCCCAACAAGGATCTGCATGATTTGATGTGGATGGAAGCAACATACCATCAACGACGTAAATTTCGGAGGCACATGGAATCTATCAGGCAAGAAGATAAGGCATCCTATCATTGGTTACTGCGACATCACCCTGAAAAGTGGACTTTACATGCAGATGGTGGCAGGCGATGAGGAATTCTGACTACAAACGTGTCAGAGTCTTTCAACGGGTTATTGAAGTCGGCAAGAGGATTACCTGTCACAGCCATGGTGCGGATGTCGTTCTAGCAGATGGCAGAGAGGTTTGTTGAAAATTCTGCAGCTGCAACGTCATTGATGGAAAGGGGTATTGAATTTATGCCAGTGCCGATGAAGATATTTGAGAAATACAGGCGGCGAGCACATTGACATTCATTTTTGCCGTATGATAACGAAAGAAATGTTTTTGAAGTTCGCACCGCTATCCATCAAAATCATGGGAATAATGTACATATTGTAAATGAATCTACAAGGTTATGCTCTTGTGGGAAATGATCCATCAACCACATGCCTTGCTCGCATGCCATCAAGTGCTTTCAAAAAGTTGGTTTACGTATAACCAACTATGTTGATCAACAATATAGTGTTGCCAAGTACCTAAACACCTATAGTGGGCAGTTGCAGCCAGTGGGTGCTGAGCATTATTGGCCTCCAGAACATTTAAAATGGTGTGTAACAAGTCCTATTTGTGTCGAATAAAGGTGCAGAAGAAAATGCATATGCGGAACCAAATGGATGTTAGTGACACAGTTTATGCGCGCAAATGTGGTATATGCTCGCAAACAGGACACGACCGCCGAAAATGTCCTTCGGCTGGTTTGGGTGGCATTAGTAATCAAGCTCGTGGTGGGTGCTCTTCTAGTGTGCCCAACTATCAATGAGTTTATATTGTAATAATTAGTTGTTTTGTTTATGTTGCAAAATTTATAAAATAAAATTATGTTTGTTAATTATGATTTGAACAACCTCCATTTCAGTTTTTAAATGATAATTAACAACATTTAAATTTCATAACACAATATTTCAAGAGAAAAAAGCACAACAACCATAACACGCTAAGTATAGCGCGGTTAAATACTACGTTATGTGTGTTGTCTTATCGAACTGAAAAAGCTGCCCAACTGACAAAAAGTTGTTTCGTAACCGACAGAATCTTTAACACGCAAAGCATAGCGCGGTTATATACTACGTTATATGTATATGTAGCGCGGTTAAATACTACGTTATGTGTGTTACCTTGCCTATAAATAACGGGCTCATTCTAGTTATTTTCTGTGCTCAACAATAACTAATAGCAAATCTTTCAAGAAAAGCAAGATTTTTTTAACGCTGTCACAAATGGCTGAACGTCCTTATGTACCAAGGTGCGAGAGCGGCAAAAAATGCATGATCGGTAGTTGTCGATATAATGGTGAAGTTGGATGCCGCTACTGGCACTGTATGAACAAGTTTTATAAGGTTCCCGACGAACCTATTTGCAATTTTAAGGTATGATGAACCCTATTATCAGGAATGCTACAAAGAATCATTGCGATATCTTAATAAGTTGTGTTTAAAACAGTGGGAACATGAAAAATAACATAAACGGGAACTTGCAGAGGTGAAGGCGAAACTGAAAGAGGTGGAAGAAGAAAAGACTAGGCTGGAAGAACAAATTAAGTGGTTGGAGCAGAGAATAATGGGCGACAAGGACTAAACATTGACATGTATGTGTTTAGTGTAATACTTTATTTTTATGTTTTCAACTATCATTTATTCTCATTAGTTGTACTGAACTTTAATTTCGTTGGTTGTACTGAACTTTATTTTCATTAGTTGTACTGGAAGTTAAGTTTTAATGTTTGTGTTTGTGTTGTAGTATGAAACTGAATAATGAACGGGGAAATAAAAAAATAATGTGCATATTATATAAAAATTGTTGTTATTTCTTACATCAAATACAAAAAAAAAGGAAAGAAAATCAATGTGTCCCGCATCCGGTGTGCCTCAACGCAGCCGCTGGCCTGAGGCGCATCCCATCCCGCCCGGGTACGGTATCAGGATCGTCATCATCAAGTTGCTTCCTTATAGCCAGATGCGCCGCAGGATGATCATCAGTGGTGCTGGCAGGATCGGTAGAAGGGTCCGTCGGTCCAGTAGAAACCTACATAAGAATAGAAAGCTCAGTATAGAAAAGTATATAATAAGTCACAACAATTTAAATTGTCTTACCATGATCTCGTCGGGCTCCTGAATGTAATCATATGTCACAGCCATGTCATCATCGCACGAAGCCTTAAAAAGGAAATTAATAAAGTTATGGAAAATAAATGAGAAGAATAAAAATAAATTTAAATTCAATACTAAGAAAACCATACATGAGCCATAACTCAGCCGGCGCCCACTATGCAAATCTCGGATTGGCCGATCCTCAGCAGCGGTAGATGGGCCTAGGTAGTATGTACCCCAATCCACTCCAGCAAGGTTCGTGCCCGTGATCAATAATGGACCTGAAGGGGTCGCCTGCAAAGTCCCTGGAGTGAGATGCATCCCAAGGGTGTATGACGGCATATCCGTCTCATGTAGGCCACCCGACAGATCAGCAACAACATCATCAGTAGGGGCCTCAACGCTCCTTGCTGGCCACCACCTCGTCCGGCAACCCCACCTCATCCGGCACCCCCACCTCGCCGGGCACCACCGCCTCTTCGGGCACCACCACTTCGTCGGGCACCACCACCTCGTCGGGCACTACCACCTCGTGCGACACCCCTGCCTCGCTCGTACTACCCTGGATCCACATAATCAGGCTCGTGTCCTAGGCGCTGATCCTCTCGGGCTCGCTGCAGTGTCCGGGCAGCCACCTCTACCAATCGCCGGCCGTAATCCTGCAAGGCGACCGCAGGATCGACGACATGCTCCTGCATCTGCAGTCCCATCTGATAGACTGTATGTAGTCCAATATCCTGCACAACGTATAAAATATAAACTACATATATTGCACTACGTTACAGTTATATAATTAATAATAACAGAAAACATATTAGGTCCTTGTGCCGCCCGGCGTATGGAACGTACCGACCGCCAGTCTGATGAATGGGATTCCCGATAAAAAGTCGGGTAACGTGGCGGTATCAGGACATATACATCTGAATAGTCTCCGCCTGGATCTGTTTAGGTGGGGGCGGAATCATGTGATCTCAATGGTCCCAAGTATGGACCTGCGCCGCTACCCATGCTATAAATGCGTCGTCTGCCCTGGAACGATCATCCATCTGATAATGTGTAGGCTCCCATGTAGGCCCCCTCGGTATATACTGCGGATGGCCAAACTGGCGAAGTACCCGCTCCGTGGCATGATGCTCCATAATATCGAGGCATATCAGCGGGGCAGAAGTTCTCCAAATCAGTCGGCCGACCTAGTAATAATCTGGCAGGCCACTTATCAAATCATCGATGTATGGCGTCTAGATGAACTATCAAATAAGAACACAAAACGTGCGTATGCGCAACACTAAGTTAATCTATACCAGGTAAGTTTAGGTACATATTTACCTGTGCGCCCTCCAACAGATCCAACACATCCTGCAGAGGGGGAGATTATGATGAGCATCATACTCCCGTGCAATTCTACGGCGGAGAACCCACCTCCTAGCTAGAGGGAGAAACGGAGGTGGTTCATTAGGAGGTAATGGGGGTAGAGGTGGATGAAACTGCAGGAACCGCTCCTAGGCCCAAACCTAACATACAAAGTTGACATAAAGTTTAAGATAAATTCTAACTAGGTAGAATTGGAACTAATGAACAGATTATTCGAATATGTTGTTACCTGCAGAAGCAGCAGGAAACCACAAACGTCACTCTATTTTTTTTTCATGCTCGCCCGGCACATCTGGCTGTACATGTAGGCAAGAACAACAGCACCCCAGCTGTAAAAGGGTAACTCATCTAGCAGCTGAATATGATGAAGAAATCGCAGGCTGACTAGGTTCCGCGAAGTGATCGGGAACAAGATCCCTCCAAATAGAAGAAGCAACAACAACCTCGTATACCGGGTAACATGTAGCTCGTTTGTATCGTCGGTGATGTCGGGGTGGAGTACCTCCGGGTGCTGTCTAATAGCGGTCAAACTCATCCGACTTGCCCCCGACGATGCAGCCTCGTCATGTGGCCTGAAACCCGTGAGCTGCTGCAGCATGTCCAAATACTGTGCACACGCCATATATCTCATAACAAAAGGCAGTGCAACGGTCATGCCATCAACGGGCAGGCCATATAAAACCTCCACGTCCTGCAGCGTGATGATGGCCTCGCCAATGGGCAGGTCGAAAGTGTGCGTCTCCAGTTGCCACCGCTCAATCAACGCCGCGATCAAAGCCCAATCGAGCTGCAGCTGCCCGATCTGAAAAATCCTATAGAATCCTGTATCCTGCAGGCGCTGGACTACACGATGATGGAGATCTCTGTCCCTCAAAAAATCCCCAGGTCGTCCACTCTCCTAGCACAGAGAGTTTGGGACAGTAACTCTCCCTCCCATACGTGGGCGGACCTATGATCGCCCTGTAGCACTAATAGCTCAGCGGAGTAAGGGCCGGGATGTATAGGCGGCATGTCCATGTCGTCGACTGTAAATTAAACAATATTAATTGTATGTTTAATCTGTAAATTAAATCATTAATTTCTTGAGTTATACAATATTTAATTGTACAAGGTATAAATATCTATTGGGTTCCAGGCTCAATATTTGTGGCCCAGTAGCACCAAGCTATCCTGATTTCAATATTTTTATAATTTTGTGTGTTTGTTTTATAAATTAAATTATTAATTTTTAATTATTTGATTGGACAGAGTATATATACCTATGGGTTCCAGGCTCGATATTTGAGGCCCAGTAGCACCAAACTATCATTAATAATTATGTATGTCAAATTCAATATTTTTATAATTTCGTGCGTTTGTTTTATAAATTAAATTATTGATTTTTAATTATTTTATTGAACAGAGTATGTACCTATGGGGTTCAGGCTCGATATTTGAGGCCAATAGCACCAAACTATTATGAATAATTATATGTGTCAATTTCAATATTTTTATAATTTCGTGTGTTTGTTTTATAAATTAAATTATTAATTATTAATTATTAATTATTAATTATTTGATTGGACAACGTATATACCTATGGGTTCCAGGCTCGATATTTGAGGCTTAGTAGCACCAAACTATCATGAATAATTATGTGTGTCAAATTCAATATTTTTATAATTTCGTGTGTTTGTTTTATAATTTAAATTATTAATTTTTAATTATTTAATTGTACAAAGTTTATATTTCATCTACCAGTATAAGAGATACTTAAACTACACGAATTCTACGCTAAAATACTCTACAAACTTTACTGCGCTAAAATGCATCACATTTTACTACGCTAATAAATAATTTAAACTAAATATAAACAACAAATACATTTTAATCACATAACATTCACAAAAATACATATAAAACAGTAAAAGATATTAATTAACATTTTTATTAACGGAAAAAATTATTTCTCAATTTTATATTTTTTTAAAACACTAATATCTAAGTCCGGATAAATATAACATACTAGTTTCCCAAATAAAACACAAAACAACATGAAAACAAATTCAAGTAAACTAATATGCATTATTATACATGTTTCGACATAAAATAAATCGAAATACCTCGATTTATGATTTTCGGAAAGTGAATTAATTGAAAATTTGAGTCCGAAACAATGAAACCACAATAATACGATCCTTGCTACGATGTGGGATCTACGTTCTTCGCGTTTGTGCGACGGGTGGGGCCCACAAGATTTTTTTTTGAAGAAGAAAGGGGTGGGGGACCGTGGTGTTGGGAGAAATAAAAAAAATGGGGGTTGAGGAGTGTTATGATCGTGGTGAAGAAGAAAGGTTAAAAAAAAAAGTATAGCGCTGTATTTTCATGCGCTATACCTGACAGTCAAAGCGTCAGTGCATAACGCGTTAAATGTGAGCGCTATATATGTATAGCGCAGTAATATACTGCGCTATATATTAACGGACAAAACTTTATTAATGTATAACGCAGTATATTACCGCGTTATATATAAAAATATAATATTTTTTCCATATTAACATCATTTTTGTCCAGAAATCCAATAATTGGTTCCGGGCTCTCCAATTTCCAAAAGAGGCACTGCAACGCCTCCCTCACAACTGTAACTCCAAAACTTAACCTATTACCCATCGTCCAGTACATGAACCTAACCATCGTACAGTAAAACTTCTAATGACTTTTGTCTACACGTGACATTCACGTGTTCAACAACGATTCAGATGATTTAATAATATACGTGGACCAATTACAACAGTCCATATCACCAGGCATCTACGACAAGAATAGTCCTGTGGCTCGCTTGGATATGCCCCTTCAATCAATATTACTACCAAATACCACCATATGCCCCACCTTTACTGGTATACATTATCCTTTTTCAGGTGTCAGTTCAGCTCCCCTTTTTATCTCTTCAAAACCCTTTTAATTTCAAATTTAATAATAATTATTTTATATTAGATATAATCTGAAAAGGTTAAGTGTGCAAACATTTACTCGTAGTCGTGAGGTGTGTCACAGTGATTTAACCTTAAAGTTAAAGAGTATATATAATCTCTTTTTAAAAAAATTTCCTTTCAGAAATTACTACAGTTATCGGGTTCAAATTTTAAAATTTTAACCAAGATTAAAATAATAGAAAAATTATACTGTATAGTAGCTGTAAGAATAATAGCGGAAAAAATATATAAAATTTATATATTTTTTATACATATATATATACATTATGTATATTATATACAAAAATCATATAAATTTTATATACTTTTTCGACTACTATATATAATTTTAGACCGGGGCTAAAAGTAATAAAGAAAATCATCACTTATTTATTGGTACATAAAATAAAGCCACTTTCTATTATTCTAGGTGCTAAGGCTAGTTTGATTTTTCAACTATGCAAAAACTAATATAAAAGTTATTATCAAAACCACACTTTTTGATATTCCAGGTGCTGAGGCTGGTCGATTTTGAATTATTTATGCAAAAATTATAATGCAACCTTTATTATACAGTAATAATAATATAAAAATAGTTCATAAAAGCAGATTTTTCCTATTCTAGGACCTAGGTACTGAGGATGGTTTGGCTTTTCAATCATCTATGCAAAAATCATACTATACAATTGTTATAAAATGATATATATGAATTATTATAAGACAACAGGTTACCTATTCGTGTTTTTCCACTTATAGGTAAATAGCAGCGGATTCAGTATTTTTATTAAGAGAGGTCAAAATACAAAGAACTAGACTCATCAAGAAGTTAAGGGGTCTCAGTATATAATATATATGTATATTTTCAAAAAAAACTTACCGAGTTATATAATTTAATTTTTTGTCGAAATAATATCGTTTGACACATCTTTGATGCATGTGGCTCCGCCACTATATATAAAAGCATATAAGAAAGAGATAAGATAGTCAAATTATAGTTACAAAGAGACATTTTTTTGATATAAAATAAGTAACTACTATAACTCACATTAGTATTATCTAAAAATATTTCAAAATTTATCGAAAAATTCTATAAATAAAGCAAAAACTATATGGCTCCATAGATAAAAATAGTAAATCATACTTTTTCGGAGGGAGCAGCTTCTTTCGAATATTCGCTATTGAGTTCCTATCTTTATGTCTTAACCCCCTACCCAACCACCCCGAAACTTCTCCACTATATATATTACACGAAGCTCAATCATCTTTTTTCTAAAATTAAAACAACATTAATTTATTTTCTTACCAAAATTTGAAGAACAAAATGTCTAGAACTAACAAAATGAAGAGAGTCACTGACCCGTTAGACGACAAAGTAAAGGCCCGAATCGTCGGCGGCTGCGATCTCCGGGAACTTGGTTACCTCAGCAGCGGCAGCGAACACAGCGCCGATGCCGATTTCGACTCCGCTTCAGTTTCCCCTAGCTTTTCCGATCTCGTTTTTGGCTTCCCTGATGATGTGGCTCTAAATCAGTGGCCGGAAAATGACTCCGAATCCGACGAGTCAGTACGTGAATCAGT
Organism: Nicotiana paniculata; assembly: GCA_005239505.1. Lineage (NCBI taxonomy): Eukaryota > Viridiplantae > Streptophyta > Magnoliopsida > Solanales > Solanaceae > Nicotiana > Nicotiana paniculata. The sequence goes on along the minus strand of ML321123.1, from coordinate 3,951 downwards.
TGATTTTGATGAAAACATGCCGCCGATGATTTTTCAAAGCGATACGGATTTGTTTAGGAACATGCTGTGCTCTCACGTTTACAAGGCGGTGGAAGTTTTCTCATGTTCGAAATCTAATATTTTGCTATTTCGGAGGAATGTGATGATGTATTTGAGAGATTTAGGTTATAATGCTGCTATATGTAAAGCTAAATGGGAGAGCTCCGGCGGACTTACTGCCGGAAGCTACGAGTATATCGATGTTCTCCGATCGGATTCTGTTAACCGGCAAACTCGTTACTTGGTCGATTTGGATTTCGCGGCGGAGTTCGAGATCGCGAGGCCGACGAACTTCTACGAGCGGTTATCTCAGTCGCTGCCGAAGGTTTTCGTAGGAAAAAGCGAGGAATTGAAGCATATACTGAGAACGATGAGCGACGCCGCTAGACGATCGTTGAAGAGCAGAGGATTACATCTTCCGCCGTGGAGAAAACACCGTTTCATGCAGAACAAATGGCTCGGTCCGTACAAACGGACGGCGAATCTAATCCCGTCGGCGAACACTCCGTCGCTGTTGCCGCCATTGAAGCAGGCGTACGCCGTGAAGTGCCGGTCTGTTGGCTTCGACTCCGCCGTTGCCGTGAACGGCGACGGTCTCTGGTTTCCGGCGGTAACCCGGACTAGATGATAACAAAATTAATTAATTTAATAAGTATATTTAGCATTGTCGTTTAGTGTTTGACAAAACGTTGTCGTTTTTGTTACCATGTGAAAGAGATAAAATGATTATCCACATTGTGTAACGCGGCAAATGCCCATTGTGTGCTCTTGTTTTGTTTATTTAGCAAAAGTTCCACGTGCTAACAGCTCAGAATCTAAGGACCGTTAGATTGATAAAGTAAGATCCATCAATGGTCATAAATGTTTTGTCCATTATAATGACTATGATGGTGGAATTGATGCCTAAAGATCAATTTATCTAAGGATGTCAGATATACCCCACACAAAAGAAGATATTTAATGAGGTTGACGTGGCAGTATTATTTGAGCATATCAAATCCTATCAATAGCGTAATATTTCTTTTTCTTTTCTCCCTCCCTCCCCTCTCATCTAATTATAAAAACGATCTTAGAACCGTTAGATTGTGGAGTAGGACGGATCCAATGGTCATTTTTTGTTGTTGTAACGACTACTATAATGGTGAAATATATTATCTAATGGATAAATTATTTTAATATACCCTACTAAAAGAAGATATTGATGAGGTTGACGTAGCAATATTATTTGAGCATCTTTTTATATTTTTAATTCAAGGAGGGATAGAATCACTGTACTATAATATAAGGATATATTTAATACTATTTATGAAATTAAATAATAATAAAATTACTTTATTTTGGTTTTGGACTTGTAGGGGAACCTTACCTTCTATAATTCATTCGACACGTACAATTTCTTTTTCGCATATTAAATCGGGGTTGAAGACTAGCTTATTTGGTCAGCTCCTGTCTTTTACATTAAGGTGAAGGTAGTAGTATATCATTTCTGTTTCCTATCCTCTTCATTGATGTGATAAATAAACGATCTTAGGCCGTTAGATGGTGACTGGATCCAACGGTCATTTTTTGTTGTAGTAAATTTGATGGTGAAATATATTGGATTATCTAATGGATTGATGGGTAAATGGATAAATTATTTTATCCAGGGGGTTAGATATTCCCTACTTAAAGAAGATATTGATGAGGTTAACGTGGCAGTATTATTTTGAGCACCTTTGTTCTTAAGACGCGAATTTTAAATATGATTCTTGTTTTTCAAAAATCCAAAATAAAGACAGATTATTTTATGCGAGTTACACATTTGGTTAGGGGTGGGTATAATTTGGACAATTACGAAATCCAAACTTTTGAATTTCTGATTTGGAATTCGGATTTAATTTTTGAAATTTATGAATTCCGGATTGGATGTTGGATTTGGTACTTCGGATTTTTCAGATATCCGAAAATCTAAGTATTTCATATTTTATATTTAATTAATTATGCATNTATATATATATATATATATATATATATATATATATATATATATATATATATATATATATATATATATATATATATATATATATATATATATATATAATTAATTACGAAGTTACTGTCACAATACTTTTTATTTAGATATGATTGTACTGTTGCTAATTCTTGACAATTATTAATTTCTCTATTGCATTTCATTGTTGATGATTTCATTATTTGAATGCTTATTTGGACGATTGTGACGAAAATGAGAAACTAAGCAAGTTAACAAGAATAATTCATTTGGATATTCATTTTTGTTAGAAGAAGAAACATTTCCACTTATAAGCTTCAAATCGAAGTTCCAAACCAATTAATCCAAAATTGAACTTAAAAAATTCGATACAATCTGAGCTTATTTGGATTGAATTTAGATTGTCTATTCTTCTATCCGAAAATCGAAAATCCAAATCGAACTTTCATATCCATCCGAATTATCCGATCGCTCACCCGTACATTTGGCCCCTCAACCAAATATAACTACTTTATGCTAGTTAAATATACATACATATATATATACATACATATATATATATATATATATATATATGTATGTATATATATATGTATGTATATTTAACTAGCATAAAGTAGTTANTATATATATATATATATATATATATATATATATATATATATATATATATATATATATATATATATATATATATATATATATATATATATATGCTTCACTATTTGTGTTGTAGTATTTTAACATGACGGTACTTAAAAGATAAAATTAATTTAATTTTCGAATAATATATTAAAGTAATAACTGGAGTATATGATAGAAAACTGTCACATCAAAAACTAAACAAAATTTCAGATATGAAAAATGTGTAGAAATGAAACAGTATCTGATATTTTCAGAATTGTCAACATTTTCGGATAATGTATTTAATGCTTCAAGAGATATGATAAGGCTATGCCATTTGTCCTTTGAGAGGAGTTGCTGGCTATTATTTGACCTAACCTTCTCTTTAGGGTTGGGGCTATCATAGTAAATGGACATTTGGACGTAAGAATTGTAAAATTCAAAAAAAATAATTTTATTTTTTTAAGTGAAAATGATATTTAAAAATTAGAGTTATCGTTTGGATATGAATTAAGATTGTTTTTTAAGTGAGGGATCTGAAGTGAATTTTGAAAATAGCTTTTTGAAGTTCTTTAAATTTTCGAAAAATTTTGAAATTCATCTTCAAGTTCACAGACAAACGCTGATTTCAAAAAAAAAAATCCATAAAAAGAAAATCTTTTTTATTGCCAAACGAGCCCTAAGTCGAAGTGCCCTTAGTAAAGGCAAAGGATGCAGCCTTATAGTATTGTGTTCACCTCAATCTACTGTTTTTAATATAGTAAATAAATTTATATGTAAAAGTTTTTAGAATTGTAACAAATAGTACGTTTAAATTCATAATTTTAAAAATATAATAAGTCAAATACTAATCTTTTAAAGACAAACCTATAAAATTTAAACTTTGAATTTGCCTCTAAATAAAATATAGGTGGCCTTTCAAGATGAGATTACACTTCACCATTCTATCAGAGATTTCTCAATTCTTGAGATAATTGGATAATATATTTAATCTTTCAAAGAGATATGAGTGCTATTTGNAGAGTTTTTCCTCCAATATTGTTCTTTGTCTTCCGCATCAAATCTTTCATGGTATCAGAGCCATAGTCTTTTGAAGAACTCTTCATTGTCTAATATTATTATTTGTCTTTGTTCTCTTTTGAACAGTGTGTTTTTTTGTCTTGAATTATGGCCGATGAAACACATGCCATTGTGAAGGAAGGTGTAGTTCAAAGGAAGACGATATCACCATGCGATATCACTTCCAATGACAATCCTGGTTTAGTTATCACCCAAGTTCAATTGAAAGGTGATAA
>MDKI01161008.1:0-14585 GCA_005239505.1 Nicotiana paniculata | reverse complement strand
TAAGTTGTATGATATTGTAGTTGTATATAACTGAGTAGAAATAATGTATGAAAATTGTAGATAGGTTGTATATTATATAATTAGTTGTATGAAATTTGATTTTACTATGTATAAATCAGATACAAAATATACAAAAGACATATTATATAAAATATGTATTTAAGTTGTATGTTGTTGTAGTCGTATTTAACTGGGTAGAAATAATTTGTGAAAGTTGTAGATAAGTTATATAATATATAATTAGTTGTATGAAATTTATTTTTACTTTGTAGAAATCAGATACAAAAGACATATTATATAAATTTTGTATAAAATTAGTATTTGAGTGGTATGACATTGTAGTTGTATATAACTCGGTGAAAATAATGTAGATAAGTTGTATATAATTGGGTAGAAAATATGTTTTGACCGTGCACTTTATGCAGTTACTTTTCTAGATGCCCCCTATATTTTTCCTTACAAATTTAATACCAGAATGCTTGTATAACTTATCCACGAAACTGTCGTGGTAAAAATTACTAAATTAATATTTTTTTTTGTTTTTGTTAATATAAGTTAACATTAGATGGATATTTTAGTTAGGGAACTGGGTATAAGTTAGCATTAGATAAATTAATCTGGTGTATTGTCCAAACAAAATACACTAAGCATATAATGAGATTGTGTCAACATACTTTATGAAACTATGGAGTAGTTGTCAAGTAAAAAGCTAGCTTACTCTCATTTTGCTCCGAAGAGAATCAGTGGAATACATGTCTAGGCTGGTTTGGTGGTAACATGTGTTATATGTGATCTATCATTCTTCAAATTGTGCATTAGCTGTTCCCCAGTAGTGACTTGGCTATCATAAATTACAATCAATTAATTAAATTGTAGTGGGAAGTGCACGAACAGAGGGATGAAAAGCTAATTGGATTGCGTCATTGTTCATATGTCGAATACTGAAATACATATCGGGTCGGTCAGCATACTATTTTTAGTTTAAGGTCGGTTAGAGCGGAAGCAGGGATATCAAGAGAGAATCTGAAGAGAAGAGGGGAGAAAGGAGAGGAAAAAACAAGGGTGTAACTAAATCCCTTGATTGAAAGCACAAATAATGAATTTGGGAGCCTTTTAAGGTGGATTGTATAATTTTGTAAACAAAACTTATTTATGCCAGATAATTAACTAAATATAAACATTAGGATAATAAAGTTTCTAATAGTGTATAAGAATGAAAAAACCCCATAAGAAATAGAGGTGAATGAGAACTCAATGGGTCCACATAATAAACCTCTTTGAGCACACAAAATAATTACTTCTTCCTTTTTAGTTGTGGAATATTTTTTTTAGCATATTACAAAAAGAATGATATATTTTTAAATTTAAAAATAATTAATTTTATATTCGTTTATCTTTAATGACTTTTTTTTATAACTATGAAAACGTTATCACATATTAAAGCCACAATTTTCAAAATTTTATAAGCACATAAATATTATAAAATAAAATTTTAAATCATATGCTAATTCAAACTATATATTGTATGTATAAAAAAATTAAGGATATGGGAAGGTAATGAGAGAGGGGATTACAAGGTGAAAAAATTACTTTGTATTTAAGGTAACCAACTAACTGAGTTAATAAGTTAGCATTTGGATATAGATTTGGTTGATATTCTTTTAAAGATGAGATGAAAATAAATTTTGAAAATTAAAATTGTATTTGAATATATATTTTACTTGAAAAAAATTAAAATAATATTTTCAATTTATTTTTTGGAAAAGGTGAAAAAACTTATGGCCAATTGGAGTAATAAAGTTAAAGAGTAATTAAAAGAAAAGGAAAATAAAATAAAATTATAAGAGTAATAAATTTACAAAAATCAAAGACGAGAACCAGAATTTGCCTTCTCTTTATTCATCACTTTCGTCGTCTCTCTTAGAGCACGTTGTTTTGGAGCCATTGTTTTTCATCATCTCTCTCCGCAGATCTCCTAAAGTTTCAATTTCTATAATTCCGATTATACCTCGAAGATCCGTTGGTGGTGGTGTGAGGTAGTGGAAGATTCCAGAAGTTCGAAGGCAGCCTGATTGATGAAGGTCGATTTAGGGTTTTGTCAAGTTGATGGATGATCGATATGCCTCAACTGCGTAGTGGAGTGCGCAGAGGCCGTCGACCGATCGAACCAGAACCTAACAACAACAACAACAACAACAACAACGACAAGAGAGTTATAAGGCGAGCGACTGTCGCACGGACTACGAGACAGAGGCGAGCGCCAGGAAATAGAGTAGTTGGAGGAAGGAAGAAGAAAAATACAAATAACGAGGAGGTTAAAGAGGTAATTTTACCAGTAGATGATGAGAATGCTGTAAAGGAAACAGCGTCTGGCGGTGAAGAGGATAAGGAGAAGAACGAAGTAGAGAAGGAGGAAGAAGAAGTAGGAGAAAAACAGATGGATGAGTATGATAGTGGAGGCGGCCAAAGCGGCGGCGATAAGAATTTGGCTGCTGAGGATGAAGGCAGCACTGCTCCACTGCCTGAAAGGGTATTACTATATTTTATTTATGCTCTGTTTTCGTTTAACAAATTTGTCTCTTAAGTTAGATAATTGTGTTGTGTATTTTTGGATGTAATTTTAAGTTTGTACTCTGCATGTCACGGACTCACGAGATTGCAGATTTCTAGGTCCGAATTCTAGTTTATTGTTTTTTTAAAAATAGTTAGTTATATACACCATCAGTATAACTAAATGTTACACTATCAAGTCACCTTTACCTATTTTAGCAGACCTGTCTTATATTACAAATCCCACATTTTAAGGCGGCTTACCTGTAGATATCCATTAAATTGACCATGTGATTCACAGTTTGTACTCTGCAAGTCACGAGGTTGCAGATTTCTAGGTCGAGTTCTAGTTTATAGCTTTTTTAAAATGATTTTAAGTTTTATATATATATATATATTGACAGTGTAAAGATAGTGAATTTTAACTTGTGATAGTAGGTTAGTTATCTTTTTTACTAGATTATCAATTAATGGTAGTTAAGAGATTTACCTGTAATTATCTAAAAGTGGCTTGATTGTGTTATTATTTTTTGCACCATCAGTGTATAGAACTTCTATCTGCAATTGGTGAAGGAAGTTTTGCAGTACTATTGTGTTTACTGTGGAAAGATAGTCTTTTAGGATGTATTTTGGACTGCACGCACTTAGATTACTGGTTTGTACCTTATGTTTGTTATGCCTCCTTTGAATTTTATCGTCAGTTTTCTCAGTGAGAATTTGTTGTTTTGAGGTTTTGTTTGGGGGAATTGAAGGACAGGCTGAGTATGGGCTGGGTCGAGATGCTTCGGTAGGGTCTAGCCTACTGAGTGCAGGGAATGGCCCCTAGTTTGGGTTGTGACATCACACACACAAATAGACACGTATATTTTTCTATTCCATTAGTTATTCGTCACTAACTTTGGTTCTGATATATTTGTTTGTGGTTGCTGGGGTTATTAGGTCTCTAGTCCTGTCAACATGGAGATATTATACTGTTTTTCTTTCAGCTGTTCACTTCCTCCATGGTTTTACATTGAAACATTTGATTTGATTGTTGTATTACATTGTTTCCTTTTGCATGCAATAGGTCCAGGTTGGTGGATCACCAGCTTATAGGATTGATAGGAAACTTGGTAAAGGAGGATTTGGTCAAGTGTATGTGGGTCGCCGTGCAAACCCACCAAATCCACATGAAAGAACTGGCCCAGGAGCTTTCGAGGTACAACATTACTTTTTCCTATTATTTACTGTTTTATTTGTTGTATGCTGATGATGATTCTCTTAATTATGCATATGATGAAATTATCATTTCTGGTTCTAGGTTGCCTTGAAATTCGAGCACCGAAGCAGCAAGGGTTGTAACCATGGACCACCTTATGAGTGGCAGGTCTACAAGTATGTGGTCATTTAACACTTGTTCCTTCTGTTTGTCTTTTTATATCATTTGTTTGTCTGGTAACAAATGATATTCTAATAGTTGATGCCCTTTGCTGTTGCTTCTAGTTCCCTTGGTGGTAGTCATGGTATACCACGTGTACATTACAAGGGACGCCAAGGTGATTACTATATTATGGTATGTCATCTGCAGTATAATGGGGTTATTTTATCATTCGTTTCAAGTTGCAGTTGATTCCTATCTCCATTTGAACTGCTAAATTCCTGTAATCAACTTGCAGGTTATGGATATGCTTGGTCCTAGTTTGTGGGATGTTTGGAACAATAATTCCCATGCGTAAGATCTATATTTATTATTTATAGTATTATAGAACATTCTTATCTTTAAACATATTGCTGTTCCTTGGACCTCAACGCCAGCCTTTTGATTTTTATGTTTTTGATTTAGGATGTCTATTGAAATGGTAGCATGCATTGCCATTGAAGCAATTTCCATACTCGAGAAATTGCACTCCAGAGGGTAAGTACATCATGCTTAGATCAACAGTTCCTAGCATACTACATATAGGAAGTTGTTTTCTATCTTTAGATAGATTACAAATTCTGGGCATTATGTGGCTTACACTGTCTATTCTGACCTCCCCGAAAAGAAAAACAAAAAACAAGAGGCACAACAGATAAACAATGTTTAATTGATCTGATTGGTTTGTCTCACTTATATTGTTTTGAAGGTATGTGCATGGAGATGTAAAGCCTGAAAACTTTCTTCTTGGAACTCCTGGAACTCCTGATGAGAAAAAATTGTTTCTTGTTGACCTTGGATTAGGTGAGTAAATTAAAATTAGAAAAGAAGAATGTTGTATTTCGATTTGGAATCTTCATCATGCTCTATTCTGCATAATATGGTCATGCTGATCTACCTGTTTGATTGCTCCAGCAACAAGGTGGCGTGATACTTCTACTGGCTTACATGTGGAATATGATCAACGACCTGATGTCTTTAGGTACAATATCCAGTACTTCTATTTGTCTTATCTCTATGTTTGGCTACATTTGTTTTGTGTCCGTGGCCACTGACGATCAAGAGAACCATTGCCTCAGAGGAACTGTAAGGTATGCTAGTGTGCATGCTCACCTTGGAAGGACTGGAAGCCGGAGGGATGATTTAGAGTCGCTGGCTTACACTCTCGTCTTTCTTCTCCGAGGCCGGCTGCCTTGGCAGGGCTACCAGGTTTTCTTTTTTCTCAACTTAATAGCGGCATTTTACTTGTAAATATCTCATTGCGATGACACCATTTCTTTGTGTGTAGGGCGAGAACAAAGGTTTCCTTGTCTGTAAGAAAAAGATGGCAACTTCTCCAGAAACTCTTTGCTGCTTCTGCCCTGCTCCGTTTAGACAGTTTGTGGAATATGTTGTGAACTTGAAGTTTGACGAGGAGCCTAACTATGCTAAATATATCTCCTTATTTGATGGAGTAGTAGGTCCAAATCCGGACATCAGGCCAATCAACACTGATGGTGCACAGAAGGTAGGTATTATTTGCATATATCTTTATTGCAGGTTTCTCTTAATGTTGAAGAATCAGCAGCAGAAGTAGAATTTTGCTAACGTGTTTTTCATTTTCTAAAGCTTATATACCAAGTTGGGCAGAAAAGAGGAAGATTGACATTGGAAGAAGATGATGATGAACAGCCAAAGAAGAAGGTTCGCATGGGAATGCCTGCGACCCAATGGATCAGTGTTTACAATGCTCGTCGCCCAATGAAGCAAAGGTATATACAGTTTGGTCGAAATATCTTTGATTTGAGCTTGTGAACAATGCAGTGACACTGTTTGGGCTTGCAGGTATCACTATAACGTTGCTGATATGAGGCTAGCTCAGCACATCGAGAAAGGAAATGAGGACGGACTATTTATCAGCAGTGTGGCATCTTGTTCGAACTTGTGGGCCCTAATCATGGATGCAGGGACTGGGTTCAGTGCCCAAGTTTATGAACTGTCACCTCTTTTTCTTCACAAGGTCTCTCATGTCCCAAAGAGTGGTTAATCTTGAAGCATGTTCAAATTAAGTTATGTTGCATAGTTGCATGTCTAATGTGCTATACCTATAGTAAACTTATGCATAATTCAGTTTACTCCTTCAGGCTTTAGCTAATTCCCTCTGTTTATGTTTAAACATAGGAATGGATTATGGAGCAATGGGAGAAGAATTATTATATTAGTGCCATAGCAGGAGCTAATAATGGGAGCTCGTTAGTTATCATGTCAAAGGGTTAGTGTATCTCTGATAACATGCTATACATGTTTTGCACCATAATCTGTAAGTTAGAGCAGACTAAACCTAGTTTTGTTGGTAATATGTCAGGTACCCAGTATCTGCAGCAATCATACAAAGTCAGTGAGTCTTTTCCATTCAAGTGGATAAACAAAAAATGGAAAGAGGGGTTTTATGTCACTGCCATGGCAACTGCAGGAAGTAGATGGGCAATTGTTATGTCTCGTGGGGCTGGGTTCTCTGATCAGGTTTATATCATGGATTTTCTTTTTCTTTTATTTATTTATAGGGTCACTTGCTATTTCTTCCAATTTGGAGTTGGGTATATTTATGCTTTATATAATTTGCAGGTCGTGGAATTAGATTTTCTCTATCCTAGTGAAGGGATCCATAGGAGATGGGATGCTGGTTATAGGATCACATCAACTGCAGCCACATGGGATCAAGCTGCTCTTGTTCTAAGTGTTCCAAGAAGGAAACCCGCAGATGAAACACAAGAGACACTTCGTACTTCTGCTTTTCCTAGCACTCATGTCAAGGTTGTTTATTTAATCAATTATGCTTTTCTTAACACGATCCACTCCTTCTGTCATTCTCGTTTTTTTGTCCTCCTGGTTACAGAGTTAACCGTTGATTTTGCTCGCTGCAGGAGAAATGGGCAAAAAATCTTTACCTTGCATCTGTCTGTTATGGGCGAACTGTTTCTTGAGGCACCAAAGTTTGGTTGGTAACTTTTCTGGGTGCAATGAGATACCCTTAATGTGCCTTCAGCAATTTCTTGCTTATATTTTTAACTAATGGAGAAAAATAGACTACACCGTTTTGTGCTTATCAGGCTGGCTTTTCTCCTTGTTTGGAGAGGCTCTTTCAAAATCCATTGCCATCAATGTATGTGATTATTAGCATAGGCAGTTCATGAACTAGGATGGGAGTAACTTACATATTGGTTAAAGATTGTACAGCTTGAACAATAAATACTTTTCTTAGGCAAGTATATTTTGTAGTATTATGAACCCTGCAATTTAAAGTTTTGTGAAGGAGTTTGAACGCTGGTAGTCGATCTCATTTTCTATTTCTATCTTTCTTGACCCTCTTCCTGGTTTGGTCTCATTTCAGTCCTTATATTATGTTGGTTAATTCTTCACTGTGAGTTTATCCTGGAAATGAATTTTAACTTACTTGTATAGATCCTGTTGCTTTATATGTTAGCTCTATCACTCTTTATGTGCATTCATGATCATTTTGGCGCTTTGGTCGCTGGAAATTATAATTTGTTCAGAACAGGTCTCTCTCCTCCTGTCATACCTCTACACTATAGTAAACTCTTATCCTCAAGTACTCTTTGTTAAGTTTTGTTTCTTAGCATTGTTGAGTCGCGAACGTCTTGACACTTTTGTTACTGGACAACTGTTAGTGCATGTCCCTACCCCCACCCCACCCAAAAAAAACGCCACACACACACACATATAATATATACATATACAATGTTTTGGCTTGGATATCTTAATTAGTTGATATTTTCCAATTTCTGTCTCAGAATATGAATTCTCACAATACAGAATTGTTGTCTATCTCAGAGTACATCTTACCAGTTTAGAATTATTGGATATTTCAGTTTCTGAGGCTGTCTTATAAACTATTAGCCTAGGAAAAGGGGTGGTTACTCCAGATATTCAGGTGGCGTTTGGAATGAAAACAATGTAAAAAATTGTTGGCCCAGGACTTCTTTCACCTGGTTTTCCTTCCGGACAGGACCTTTATTTGTTTCCTAGCAGTTCCAAAATTTCCATTCTCTTGTTAGTTCTTGTTCTGTCGTCATTCCCTTCATTTAAGTTTCAGGATATGAAGACATTAGCGTGCATTAGAGTGATGTAATAGGCATGTCCCTGTACATTTGCCTGCAAGTGAAGTCTTTGCAGGTAAGAAACGTCTAACAAGTACTTGAGGTACCATACTGAAGTGTGTACTCAATAGTTTATCTTCTGAAATTTGCAATGTGGTTGCATAACTGGAGCTGCAGAAGATTGTCTATTATCACATAGCAATACGAGAGTCACTTAAGATGTGTAAATTACCAGTCTGTTAACTAATTGGATTTTGAGTATCTAAGGCCTTTTCAGAAGCAACTATTCTGGTGGAAGGTTGGCATCTTGCCCATGTTACTTCTTTTTTTTAAACAGTATCCAATATTTCCAGCTCTTGCTAGTTTCTGTTTTGTTGCCATTCCCTGTAACAAGATGTTTAGAGTTAATGTCTATCTTTGACATGAACCGGACTCCTTTCCGGCTTATAAGCGTTGCTTGGTGATGAATGCTCAGATTTTTCTTACTTTGGTTCCTTGAAAATATAAGCTCCAATAGGCTTATTGCACTTCTCATTTTATTGTTTCTGTGACTCTGCACAGTAGCTAGAACACAGTTTGTGTCTGGTTGGCTTTGTCAAGGTCAAATATGTAAACTGATTAATTTGAATTTTCCCTGCGCTTGTACACCTTGTTGGCATGCATGGTATCTTTAGAGAATAGAACAGATTGTCTAAATTCACGTGAAAGTGATCAGCTTAACATTGATTAATTTAAGTTAGGCTAATTCAGGAAATGACAAACTAATCATGACTGATTTCAAGTTCTCTCTTCTCCAGGGATGTTCTCTTGATCGGCTGCTGCTTGCTTGTTTTCTTAATTAGTCAAACGACTCTATAATAGCCTCATCTGTTCCAGATTTTTTGGTTGTTATAGTTAAGTGCTGTTATAAAGAACATATATATAACATGAAAATTGGTTCCAAAGAAACTTGGGTTTTATAGTGAATGATTGTTATATAGCGATGCTGTTACAGAGAGGTCTAACTTTACTAGTTCCTAAGGATTGTTTTTCACTATCGGATCTTTGTTTCAAACTGATATTATTACCCCTCCATATGGATCTAAAATTTCTTGTGATTCTTGGTGGTGATACTGAGGATTCTGGGATCTGCTAAGTTCCCATGGGAGCTGTAGTCCTTTTTTGGCAAAATGGAAGTAAGCTTTCTTAAAAAGATTGTATCAGCTGGTCAAGCATGTGGAGTCCAGACTCTGCTGACTAGGGATTTTTAGGTAATGCAAATGGCAGTTGGTTGCATTCTTTTGTTGCAGGATTTGAGAATTCTGCTGTCAATAACTAGTTCTTTTTTATATGCTTATGCTGTCTGCAGGATATTCTATATTTTGTAGGTTATATTTAGTGTGTCTCAGTTATAGACCAAGAGATTGCAGAAAATTGTGGCAACATTGCGATGTAATATTCTTTCCACAGTCACTAACTTACCAATTTTATTTGGGTGGTGGGTGTTTGCCTGCCTGTGGCATAATGTGGGAATGATAGCTGTTAATCCGATGTGATCTGTACTTGTGGTTGAACTTAAATTGTTACCTGCTGACCTGTGTTTTGTATGAAGGTGGCCCTGCTTGCAAATGCAATCCTTGGCCCCTCTAGTCTTGTGGTGTATGTTTTTGTTATTGGGTGACCCCATGTCAATTATGGTACGTGCTATTCTGTGGTCTACTTAGATCCTTCTCCAATCTACGTATGACTGGAGCTGGCTCCTTGGCTTTCCTCTGTTGAGCAGAATATTTTAGTGGGTCAAAAAGTAACTTTTCGCTATACTTGCGGTGAAGGGTGAAGGATATGGTAGCATAATACGGATTTTTTATCTGATACTTTTTTTGCCTGAACCTGATGTGACACGCTTCGATGAGCTATGATCAATTGCTATTTCACTTCGATTGTTGAGTGGTGAATGTCTTTTTGCACCAAACGGTGGGGCTTAGTGGTTAATGAGGTAGATGCAGACCTCAGAGATCAGGGTTCAACTCCTAGCATAGACAAAGGTAATTATTTTAGATCTTGGTGGGAAGAGTTACCTGTGCTGATGGGAGGTAGCAGGTAGTCGGTTGGGGTGGGGGGGGGGGGGGGGGGGGGGGGGGCATTGTTTAATGTCTTGTGGTTAGCATTATTTGGAAACTTTGAGCGGTCAATAACCAGGATAAGCAGCTTAACATTCACGTTCAACTCACGCTTGTTTGTACAAGTTTTGACGCCTTTATATACGAAATATGGCTACGGACAAGTATCGCAAGGGTATTTACAGGTGATTTTGATTATGTTGACATACTCCTACAAAGAAAAGCAACATTTGACTGACATGCTGTATTGAACTAAACTGTAAATATCAACAAATAAGACTAAGTTACGTAGTTTTAAATCCGGAGTTATTAACTTAGCTTTTGCTAATGAATTTCTAACGTGCTTTTGTATCGCAGTTTAGTTTGGCAATCGCCAATATGAGCGTTACCTGTAACCCCAATGGCATATAGTTGTTCTGTACAATGGTAAAGACGTCAGGTGACATATAGTTTAGAAATAAAAACACCAGTAAGAAATACTCCAAAACTTTCCATATTTTCCTACTCTTTTCACCTGCCAAATTCAAGGTAATCATCTGAGTCCAATGAGAGAATGATATGGTTAAATAAGACATCTATAACCCTGCTGGCTTTCCTGATTAAATATTGGTTTTGGTTGTATACTTTTCTTGTGCTCTCCTTATTTGATAGTCTGTCCTAGTAAAATTATCCTCATCTTAAGTTCCCAGAATCCAAATTCATCATCAGTTGCTTTACTCACCTCTATTACGACCTCGTGCACTTACTTCTGAGTTTCATCTTGACAACTTGGTCTAGGTTTTGAAACATTTGTACAAGTAAAGCAGTATGGAAAACTAAAAGATATATCTTTTACTGTAGTAAAGTTCTTTTCCCCTGATCTTTAAAATATTTATTTAGAAAGTAATTAATCGCATAGTCTACTAAAGACGCACGTAATCTCTTCCCTTTGCTAAAATGTTTCCTCAATAGATTTTTCCTGATAAGCTTTTCATAAGAAAAGCATTACTCGCACAATACTCCATACTGTACTCCATAACCCCATTGCTCATTGTCACACCTCCTTTTTCCGCTACCCCCGGGATTAATGAAGGGTAGAGGGAGTTTTTCCACTTTAAGTGACATTATTCAGATTTGGGATTTATTTTTAGTTTTCAGCGTCGCCACCCGGATTTTTACGGTGTTCCGGGACACCATTTATTTATTGAAATCCCAAACCGAGGAAATTTTGACTCTGTTTTAATTTGTCTGCGACCAGAAATCCGAGTAAGGAATTCTGTTAACCCGGGAGAAGGTGTTAGGCATTCCCGAGTTCCGTGGTTTTAGCACGGTTGCTTAACTATTAATATTTGGCCTAAATTATCTGATTATTTACATATTTTTAAACTTGTTGTGCATTTTAGCCTTTTTCACTTTTTAGCCACTTTTAATATTTACGGACTTATCTTGAAAACAAGTCACGGTGGTGTGCACTTATCATTTTTAAACACATTATAATTACGCCACATGAAATGCAACCATATTTATAACATGTGATTTTTATTATAGTTCGAAGTTGAAGACGGGGACATGAGTTGTCGCTCCCGAATGTTGGTTAGAGTGGCTTTGGTATAATATCTAATTTTTATCAAGTTTCAAGCTAAAGGTCTTATTCTTCCGAAAAGACTGCCTAAATGATGCTTACTAAGGACGGCGTGTTTCGGGCTATGGCTCTGTTTTAGCCCCTAATGGTTTCTTTTTGGGCCATCCTAATTAGGTTACTTGGACATGATAAAAAAAAAAAAGTTAAGAACAAACATACTACACACGTCACATCTATATGGTAAGAAATAAGGCAAATTTTGAGATGTGAGTATGAGGTTACGTGTTCAAGATTTCTTTACCGTTTGATATACTCCTATATACTAAACAAGAGTTTTATATACAGCTCATGGACCTTTAAATTTTGTGACAGAACAAGCCTAAAAAAAACTGAATTAACTATGGTTGCTTTTATTTGGAGCGGACAGTAAAAAAAAATTCGGATTTCTACCTTTTTGATAATTGATTTAAAAACCCCTTTTGTGTTTAGTAGCGAGGAATTTACAGCGGATTTCATGAATGATAAAAAAAAACATTCTCATGCTAATTGACAACAGAAAGGAAAAAGGACTGGTTACAGATTGTTTTACACCATTAATGGGTCTAACATTCCAGGCCCTATAGCCTGGAATTCAGACGCTACCAGTCTCAATTGGGCCAGGTTTACGAGTCTGGCCCAGTTCGGGTGACCTAGGCGTGTCTGGACCATAACTACTATGGTAGCGTTTCTGAATTAAGAAAAATACAACTGATCATAAATTCATATAGTTCAGTCCATATTTACAACTAAAAAAAATGAAACATACGTAGAAGACTGTAGATATGCTATTACTATTACATTAATTCTGAATCATAGTAATACTGGTTTACTAATAGGAAAAATAAGGAAAGGGAAAACAAAACTAGTTGCTGCTCATGTGCAAGCCAGCAAACATGTCCTTCGACGACTTAAACCTGCGTTTTAATTATAAGTCCAAAGTTTGGGTACTTGGACGGTATTAACTACAGACCTTTGGGCATTTTGTGAGACGAATCTAATCACAAAAGAGAGTTAGATTCAACCTTAATGATGCCATAGGAGGACAAAATATGTTCATGCCTTCTAATGGATTGAATCTAACCATAGAAAAAGGTTAGATTCAAACCCAGTGATATTACTTTGTTTAGACCCTTTAATTGTCATCTTTATGTCCTGCAACAGATTGCAGCAAGCGTTTATTCAAACACTCTGACTACTGTAGTCATTTTTTAGGAGTGAATCCGACTATTTTTGTTGCTTCGGATTCACTTTCTTAAAGTTCCATCTCATTACACACTTATATCCCATGAAGGATAATTTTCAGCAAAGCTGAACTACTGTTATGCACTATTAATGGAGTGAATTTGACTGTTAGAAAGTCAGATTCATCTACCCTAGTGCTAATTCAACATAATCCCAAACCATATAGAGGCTTGCTCATTTAGATATTTAAGAGGATGAATCTGACCACTCAAAGGTTCAGATTCCTCACTCTAATATCCTTCTTAATTACGTATTTTTATACCCTTTTAAGAAAAGGGGTGAACTTCAGCCAACCATACTAATGTTTGTGCATTGCTAAGGGGTGAATTTGACTATTAAGAAGTCATATTCATCTACCCTAATGCCAATATCCTAAACCATCTAGAGATTTGCTTGTCGAATCCCTTTATTGACCAAAGAGACCCAATTGAAAGCATGTTTTCTGCACAGTTATAGAGAGAACCTGACCATAGGGAAGGTCAGATTCTACACCATAGTGCAGCTATTTCACTAATGGTCTGACATGAGACTGATGTCCCATGATACTCAATGCAATTTTAACCAACTTGAAATCAAAGCAGAATAATCTTAAGGATTTAGATATTACAACATACATTCAGATTCCTTAACATCTTATCACTTAAATATTACTTCAAATTCATGTACCAAAAAAAGGAAGAATATTCAGCCTTGACATAATCTCAGAAAAGAAATGACAAGAATCAAACATTTAGCATCAAACTAACAATAGATTCTGAGTATAACAACTTCATTTAAGTTCATTGGTACATACCTCTTTTGGAAGAAAAATAACCAAGATCCTGACCAAATAAAGGTCAGGTAGACAATAAAAGCTAAGGAGAGACAGATTCAGCAGCAATGTAAGCAGCAGAAACCAGAAACCCAGCAACAATCCAAACCAGAGGAATTTCAGAAGAGTCAGAAGCAAAACCAAAGCAGAGCACCAACTGAGAAGACCCCAGAAAGAAAAAAAAACTCCAAGAGTTCTTGAAAAAAAAAGATCTCCTCCTACTGATTTGTTTTGGACTTTTTGAATAAAGAACTGTTCTGATTTTTTTTGTTTCCAGTGTTCAGTAAAGTAAAAACAGTTTTAGAGTGTGGAATGAATTTTCAGAGTGTCCAAAAATCCAAAAACAAAATTCTCCTTCTCTAAAGGGAAGGGGGTCTTGTTTATAGATTATTTGGGAATGAGGTATCCTATGGTATATGCTCATTTCTGAAGCTGAAATAGTACATAGGGCAGCTGTCACCCTTATCCTTTGGGACAGCTGCCCCTATTCTAGAACTATCTTACCCATTAAAAGACTCCCTTACCCTTAAAATCTGACTTCCTTAATATATGATTCCTCATATACCCCTTTGAAGCCCCTATATTTACTATGAGGTAACCAGGGTTACCTACTTGGGTTACTATTTAACTATGGTTAACTGACACTAGTTATGCCCTTTAGGTGACAACTAGTTGTTCTTAACTAAGGTTGAGTTAATTAATTAAAGATTAGCTGATTAAATGCACGGAGTTGGCTTTCCTACTACTTACTATGTTTAAGTCATTTAATCAACAGTTTAAATTAAACTTA
>ML321118.1:0-26569 GCA_005239505.1 Nicotiana paniculata | reverse complement strand
ATTCCTATATTACTTGTCGACCACGTACACTTGCGTGTGCATTGGGAAATCAACCAACACATGTTCTAAAACTTCATTTAGAAATCCTATCTTAGGATAAATGTGTTGCCCTCATCATGCTGCAAATATGCTCCGCACTTAGAAAACCTTTTTTTTAAAGATAAACAACATTAAAAATTGTCACCTATGTTATTCCTGAAACTGTGCATAATGTTGTGATTCTATGTGCATTTAGAGATCCTGTTTTAGCAACTGCATATGCATCATTATGCATTAGACATCATGTTATAGGATCGTGCTCATTTAACTACACTTAGTCTAAATAAAGATGTATAAAATAGTCCTCTTGTTCTAACAAACTGGTAATTAGTCTCTAAATATTTGCAACACTTAGAACTGCATGCTATTAGGTATAACGACCTGAAATTGTCATCACAACTGCTACACGCCTAGGCAAGTCTTAGGTGATCATCCATAAAGAAATAAAACTAGAACTGTCCTTTGTGATTAGCGTTCAATTGTCAGCATGTTTAAAACCAGTAGGCAAGCCTAATTAAGACTTCCTCTCTGAGTTATGCAATAAATCTGTCTTTGTGTTATCACTTAGATACCATGCTTAGGATCTGAACCTGAATCTGGAACTTAACTATGTATGAGTCATGTTGTTTATGTGTACTATGTGTGGAGGTATACTTGAGCCTTTTATTTGCTTTCCATGCTCCCCTTAATTGAAGTCCTATATGTTTTATCATGTGTCGCCTTAGTAATTTTTACCTTTAAAACTTGAGGGTCTGCCTAGCACCTCCCTTATAGGATATAAGTCCTAAATTCCTCCGGGACTGATAGGAAGGGACGGGTAATAGCATGCAATAGAGGTCAAGACCAACATTCGATTTAGTTACTTTCACGGGGTGGGAAAGGGTAGAATATGGATATGATGACCGGTGCGCTAATACCACGTGTAGCCCCTCTTCGAGGAGTGTCATACCGGGTATTGCATTGATGTGATCCATATTATTATAAACCTAGGATACCCTTTATATGCTTAGATCGTAATCCTTTCAAAATCTAACCTTTTTTACTATTTTGAAACATGTGCATGCTTAAGACTTAAATCCCCTCTTATTTGAGCCGTTATTTGTTTGTTTGCTAAGTCGTACAAATTCACAAAAGCTGTTTGGCCGGGAACCACACTTGTGGATCCTTAAGGGTGCCTAACACTTTCCCCATAGTATAATTTCAAGCCCTTAACCTATCTCTGGTTAACAATGTAGTTGTAAATAAACTCATTTAGTGTCCTAACGCACCTTTAAAAACCGTTAGGTGGCGACTCTCAAAAACACAAACCCCTTTCCCAAAAGGAAAGAGTTGTCTCAACCGAATGTCATAAACCCGATCTCCGCGAGGAAAGAGGGAGCGCGACAACATGGCGACTCTGCTGGGGATCATAGGCTTTTACGATTACAAACCGCTTTGTGAATTTGTCCGAGTATGCTTTGTTTGATATTTGATCCTTTCCTTTTTCCCCCTCTATGTGCAATTAATTGTTTATCTCTTTCGAATATTTATTCCTTCCAAAAGGCAAAACTGACATGTTTCTTTGTTTTCCTTTGTAACCTCTTTAAATCATAACTGTTGTATTTACCTCTTTCCTAACGTGCAAATACATGACAACATGTTTTTAATGCTTATTTATTATTGCATAATCATGCTCAACATTCATACTCCACTCGTGCCACACAAAATACTATAGCAATGCTTGATGAGTGGTTGCGCTCTTCCTATATTATTACCCCCTAAATTCGGAAAGGCTTATTTGCGGTAAAACTAGTCGATCAGCGGTGCAGTCGACGGTTCCGTGCCTTTCCCCCTTGAGTTGTCCGCTCGAGGGTACCAGTCTAAAACCCCATATAAACCTTACTCCGTTATGTTGTTTCATGCATCATGGTCAAACCTAGACAGGCTAAAGTGTGGTCCGCACGATAGCTTTTAAGATTGCCTTATCCAAAAGTCTACTGGGTTTCCCTAAATCCAAACGGACATCATCACGTTCTATGCATTTATTTGGAGAACTAAATGCTTTATGCTAATTGTTCATGTTAAATAGTCGATTCTGGTGGGGGTAAGGGCCTAGCCTTGTTTGCCTTCCAGAAAAATGAGGCACAAAGTCCCCAGATTCAGCATGGTCTCCAATATCCATCCAAGATTGCTAAGTTGGTGGGAAGATTTACATTCTAGTGACAAAACTCTCGGCAGAAAATACTTGGGCAATCTACCATCTCTCCTAGAAATCCAGCCTAACAACATGATAATAGAGGCTGCTACCCTATACTGGGATTGTGAAAGGTCCGTGTTCCGCTTTGGGGACATTTAAATGACACCTTTGCTGGAGGAAATAGGAGGACTGGCTGGCCTAGTATGGGAAACCCCGGGGTTGCTAATGCCTAAGAACCGCACATGCAAAGGTTTCCTCAAAATGATGGGTCTGACAAAGAATGCAGAACTAGTATGCTTAAAGGAGTCATACATCCCTTTTGACTATTTGTACGAAAGGTACGGACACAACAAATTATATCGTACCTACCACGACGAGTTTGCCATCACATCCTTGGGACACATCCATCGTAGAGTATTCGTCTTCATGTTTTGCTTCTTGGGTCTGATTGTGTTTCCAATGAAGAAGGAGAGAATCCACACTAGACTGGCCATGGTAACCAAGACACTAATGGAAGGAATTGGTGGGAAAAACATCAGCATTGTGCCCATGATTATTGCAGACATATATCGAGCCTTGGAAAAGTGTGAACGAGGGGCAAGACACTTCGAAGGCTGCAATCTACTACTTCAGCTTTGGCTCATGGAACATCTTCAAAAGGGCGAATACCGACAAGAAATTCATTGAAGAGTTTGGGATGACCACATCTCTTTCCACCATCCAAAGAGAATGAATTACATCCCCGACATGTTTGCTCAGCCTGAGAACTCCAAAGGATGGGTCGAGCTCTTTGATAATCTGACTGAAGAACAGGTTTAGTGGATGTTCGAGTGGTTTCTGAAAGAGGAGTTCATCGCCCGTTCCAGAGATGCACTGTTCCTAATACTAATTGGTATAAGAGGAACATACCCTTACGTCCCTCTTCGAGTTATGAGGCAAGNAAGTCATACCCAGGGTCGACAAGATGAGCCATCTTCGAGCTGACTTCCAAAATGACGATAGTCCTCACAAGTGCCAAGCCCAGCACATGTGGCACTGCAAGATTGTAATGGAGAAGGACACCATCGATCCAGACAGATATCATGCCGGTTTTACCCCTTTCTATCCTGGTTGGTTGGCAGAAAATTGGGGTGGTCTGAGCGAGCCAGGGTTCATTCAGGGCCACGGGGACAGATATCAAATACAACCAGCTGCACAAGAGGCCGCAAAATACATGAGTCTAGCAAAAAACCGATCGAGGAATGGAAAGATATGGCTATCAGCACCAACAAAAGGTTAGGGTGTTTGGAGCAAGGCATAGTGGAGTTGGAGGAAAAATTTCTCAAAAGGGTTGAAGACTGTCAAAAGGCTGAAGGGACCGAAGGAGGACATCTATCCAGAGCATACCTGTTGCTGGGAGTTCGCTAGTTGGGGAAACTGTACGAGGGAAGAAAGAATGCCGAGTCTGGGGAAGGTCCTTCTGGGACCAAGTAGATATGAATGTCTTTCTTTTACTTTATCAATGTAATAAGGCCAATGGCCATTAGTGACCTTTACTTCCTGTTTATTTAGTGTCGTTTTGGGATTCGTCTATTTTCTTATCAATAAAATGAGGCATTTAGCATCTTAAGTTCTCCAAATCAATTTGTCGCTAGGCCTACCCCGGGCACAAAAGAGGTCCCCAAATTAGGACACGCTTTACATTCCCGCACTGTGTGTTTAACTACCGCAATACTTTTCATAATCCTCACTGACTTGACTACCTTTTGTTTTTGTTTTCCTCTTTATTTATTTATTTATTTCCCTCCCAAAAGGTTAGTTCGTGCACTCTAGCATCATCATCCTATCTTACAAGATCTAGGGGCCCTTTACCCTCTCCTTCTCTTAGTCCTCCCAAAGGAAAAAACAAAGGCAAAAAGAAAATGGAAGATTTAGGCAACAACAGAAATGAGAATGTGGTTGAACGGGTAGAGGTCACTGATGGCCAAGGTATTCAGATTCAGAATGAAACTGTGTCGCTGCTGGAACAGAAGTTGTCAAAGTTTCAAGAAGATCTTGATCAAGTTCGGAATCTGGAAAACCTGTCATTCTCCCTCAACGTCCCAGATGTCAACATCCAGAATCCTACACCTCCTCAAAACATCCCAAAACAGCAAGATCATCCCACAGCTCATTATCATAACACCCCACCAAAGAAACAAACTCTTCCAGCGAAATGTAACGCCTGCCACACACCAAATAACACTCCACTTCTTATCCCAGAACCTCAGAACTCCACAAATGACCATTTCCACACTCATGCACCAGGACACCATAACAATCCCATCTACGTGGAGACCATGCCAAACTCCACTCCCCTTATCACATACACACCTGAGTCTGACGAAAAGAACCTGCTTATCAAGAACTTGGCCGAGGAACTTAGGAAGCTGACCAGCCGGGTTCAAGGCATCGAGGGAATCAAGGGAGATGAAGGGATGAATTATGAAGACCCCTGCATACAGCCCGATGTCGAACTTCCCGAGGGATACAAACCTCCTAAGTTTGAAATGTTTGATGGTACAGGTGATCCAAGGTTCCATCTGAGAACTTATTGTGACAAGCTGGTTGGAGTAGGGAATGATGAAAGGATCTGCATGAAGCTGTTCATGAGGATCTTGAAACGAGATGCGTTGTCTTGGTACATCAGCCAAGATCCCAAGAAATGGTCGAATTAGGTGAGCATGGCATCTGACTTTATGGACAGATTCAGGTTCAACACAGAGAACGCACCAGACTTGTTCTATATTCAAAATTTGGAAAAGAATCCCACGGAGACATTTCGCGAGTACACTACTCGCTGGAGGTCCAAAGCTGCCATGGTCAGGTCCGCCTTAGAAGAGGAACAAATGAATAAGTTCTTTGTCCGAGCTCAGGACCCGCAGTACTATGAAGGATTGATGATGATCGAGAACCACAAATTATCCGATATTATCAAGCTGGGGGAGAGAATCGAAGAGGGTATTAAAAGTGGTATGGTCATGAATTTTGAAGCCTTGCAAGCTACAAATAAGGCTTTGTAGCCTGGTGGTGTGTCTAAGAAAAGAGACGCAGGAGCCGTGATGGTTGCTCAAAGAACCAAATCCCCACTCTAATACCAAACTTACCCAACACCTCTAGTCACATATCAACCAACCCCAAATTACTAAGCACCCTCACCCTCATACCAAGATCCACCACCCACTTATCAATCACCTCCACTACCAACTTATCAATCACCTCCACCACCGACATATCAACCTGCTTCACCCAGATACTCTCAACCCGATCTTGTCTGCCACACTTACAATTCTCAACCATCCCATTTCCAATCACTCCCTGCACGCTAAAACTTTCCTAGACCTCGTCCTAATTTTGATCGCAGACCTCCAAAACAGTATATTGCCATCGCTGAACCCATCGACCAGCTGTATGATAAGCTCAAAGGTGCTGGTTATGTCACCACCATCCTTGCTGTCACCCCTGAGAACCCTTCTTAGTGGGTTAACCCAAACAAGTCCTGTGCATACCACTCTGGCATGAAGGGGCACACCATCAATGAATTCTGCTCTTTGAAATACAAGATACAATCCCTGATTGATAACAAGATCATTGTGACAAAATATCCCGCTCCGAACTTCTGCAACAATCCTTTGCCAGACCATAAGGGTGAAGGTATTCACATGATTAAAATCGAAGATGATTGGGACCCCGAGAGATCAATCGGGTTGATCACAAAAGGCGATGATCCAAAGAAACCTGCAGTCACTCTCAACCAGATCATAGTCCAGATTCAACCGTCTGAGGATGTTGAGGTAAATATGTCCATGCCTCTTGAGTTTGAAGCAGCGTCACCTGCAAAGCCACCAGTATCGATTGAAGTTGAGTTCGTGTCTCCGCAAAATGCACCCGCACCATTTGAGGTTGCAGTCTTTCCACCCAAGGCACATGTTCCACTTGAAGTAAGGATATTTGCACCAATTCCAGTGACGATCCCTTGGGACTACACAGCCGAGGCGAGAAGGAAAGGCAAGATCAAGACTGAAGAAGTTGTCGCAGCGCAGGGTATGACAAGAACTGGCAGAGTCTATACCCCTTAACATCTGGCCGAATCAAGCAAGTAGGCTTCCAACCGGCCTCCCCTTATTGAGACAGGCCCAAATGACCTTTGGAGGAAAGTGCAGGCCAAGGAGTATTCGGTCATCGACCAGATTAACAAGACGCCAGGGCAAATATCCATCCTCTCTTTGCTGCAGAATTCTGAGACGCACAGGAATGCTTTATTGAAGGTGTTGAATGAAGCCTATGTGCCGAACAACATCACTAGTGGGGAAATGGCCAATATGGTAGGCCAAGTGCTAGAAAGCCACGAGATCACTTTCCACGAGGACGAGATGCCGCCTGAGGGGCTGGGTTACAACAAAGCCCTGCACATCACTGTGCAATGCGAAGACTATTTCATCACCAGAATTCTTATCGACGGGGGATCCAGTCTCAATATCTGTCCGTTGATAACGCTCAAGAAATTGGGTAAAGGGCTGCATGAGATAAAGGATGGAGCAATAAATGTGAAAGCTTTCGATGGATCTCAAAGTTCTACCATTAGTGAGATAAGCTGAATGTCATAAACCTGATCTCCGCGAGGAAAGAGGGGGCGCGACAATCATCAGATATCGATTTAACCTCCATGTTGAAACATTACAATGAGTTTGTTCTAGAGTTTTCAAATGGATATTCGATTTAGGTCAGTTTAGGTTTCTTTAAAGCAGTTGAGATTGAATTGGTTATGTTCCCAACCGACTACTTAGGATTTAAGGATGTTGAAATAATTACACTTTTACAAGTCAATATTAATAATATTGGAGTCTCAATATAGTTCAAGTAATAAATCAACGATGACCCAACTCGTCTAAATTTTACCTAAAAAAAATAGATTATGTCAAGTTATAATGATCTTTAATTCATCACTAAACCGCCAAACTATAATTTTAATTAGGTGACTTACAATTTTATAGGTCAAATTAACATGCTTAGTTCGTTTTGTATACGATAGAAATCGGGGTTACCTGATTTCACTATTTGATCGAGGCTGGAATGTTGCATTGAAGAGCTGAGACGACGAGTCCGAAATCGAAGCCTTTTTCTAGGTCGAGGTTGATACCAATCGAGGCCAGAAGAGACAAACTTCGAGTAATATCGGATAGCTTTATAATGGAAAAGGTGAGATATCCGCGATTGGTCGAGGATCGTGGCGTGAATCTCGGAACGGATCAAATCTATAGCAGTTAATCAGCCGTTTATATGATTTCCTTCTGTAATTAGAAGTATACTTTAATTAGGATTCCTCTGCTATGGAAAGAGGAATTTCATTCATTTGTACGGATCATTCATTATTGACTGAAAAAATATATACAATAATTTCTTTCTTGCCTATTGCTCTACTTACTGTTCATCTGAATTGTTCATCTTTTATTGCTTTTACATTACCACCTCAAGGTCACTTCAATTCGAGGTCGAGGTTCAACTTTAACACTAGTTTGGTTTATTTTATAGTTCAATTCAGTTCATTTATTTTCTCGTTTATCAATTGGTATTGGACGAAATCACATATCCTTAAATACACAATATAAGTTTAATTGTTATCCGAATTTTAGGGTAAACAGTTTGGCGCCCACCGTGGGGATAAGGATAATAGTGATTATTCAATACTGATTCCGATAACACACACTATTTTACTCTTGTTCTTGTGAAGTATTTTTACTTTCAGGTTAAAAACATGCCAAACTCACAAAACGCACCCACACATGGTGACAATGTCCTTGGATTTCACGGGGAAAATGACAGTGTAATTGCTCCAGAGGTCGAAGTGCCACACGCTGCTCTCGGGGGAGTACCAGTTTCCAACCCAGTCGACGTCAGCTCGCGCATTGCTTTGAACGTAAACCTGCACGCAGACCCCGAAGGGAGTGTAGGCAGAGAAGGCCGATCTGGTGGCTAAGGTGCGCATGTGGAGGATATGGAGGAGTCAGCCTCCAGGTAATATTCGAAATGTTACAGACTCAACAAGCCGCTCTTGCGCAGCTACAAAATGAACATAGAACTCTGAGTGGGGTTGAACTGGAAGCCGCCCTCCGTACCGAGCCAATACCGGAGAGGTCAAATAATAGCGATTCGGGGACTGTTCTACAATAATGCTCAAGGAGCTCACCAAACGAATTGAGTCAGGAGAGAAGAAAATCGAAGCAAATGATAAGAAAGTGGAAACATACAACTCCCGAGTTGATCAGATACTGGAGGCACCGCCAATTTTGAAAGGAATGGATTCGAAAAAATTTCTACAGAAACCATTCCCTCCAAGTGCGGCTCCGAAGCCCATTCCCAAAAAGTTTCGCATGCCGGATATACCTAAGTACAATGGGACTATGAGAATGCACGGGAAAAAATCTATTATTAACTATGATATAATGAGCCCTATATATAATACGTATTGTACTCCTACTATATATGGGACTAGGACATACTCTACTCCTACTACATATGGGACTAGGACTATTTACACATAACTATCTAACACTCCCCCTCAAGCCGGTGCATACAAATTATATGTACCGAGCTTGTTGCATATGTAACTAATACGAGGACCGGTGAGGTACTAGGTAAAAATATCTGCAAGTTAATCATTCGACATACAAGGCCACTAGACTCCCCTCGAGCAACAAAACCAGGTGGTTGCTGATAAATCGAAGTTGGCTGAAAGGTCACTGGAAAAATCTTAAAATAGTGAGACTAAGCCGAATTCCAAACTAAAAAATAGGTTTTAAAACACCACCAGAAAACATAAACTTTTTTTGGAAATTACTGTTCACGTTGTGAAATCACTGTTCACGCCGGTAAAAGTGCACTGCTCACGCTGAAAAAGTGCACTGTTCATGCCGAAAAAAATAAAAGTTGTCCTGAAGAAGTTTTGTCAACAAGTGGTTTGAATGGCTCACGTGCATTAGAAAAGTTACTATAGCTTGCTGGAACCCTAGTTCTGGCAGCGCGTGGAGGCGCGTGCCAGAGTGATTGACTGGGGTTTTGTCCCCTGACTTTTCTGAACAAGATGGTAGTGTTGGTTTTCACACAACAGTTACCGATGAGGAGATAAGGCAAATAAATCTTGAGTCATCAACCGGAAAGACGCACAGTAATTGACTTTTCTGTTCCGATGGGACTGAAATTTCTAGGGTTTAGTCGCACAAGGGCTTTAGATCTGATGGTGGTACTGGTATATGCACATTACCACTGTAGCAGTGATGAACCCTGGGAACAACAAAAAAAATTCGGAAAATTGCACGGCGATGAGATCTTTCTTCCCAGATGTAGCTGGAATGACGCACAATGATAATTTTCTCACTGAAGCTCTGATACCATGTGAGAATGCACAAGAGAAAAATCTATAATTAACAATGATACAATGAGCCCGATATATAATACATATTCTACTCCTACTACATGTGGGACTAGGACATACTCTACTCCTACTACATATGGGACTAGGACTATTTACACATAACTATCTAGCAGGGACCACCGATCCCAATGAGCATGTCACCTCCTATACATACTCCATCAAAGGTAACAATTTGGAAGATGACGAGATCGAATCTGTTATATTAAAGAAGTTCGGAGAGACTCGATAGAAGGGAGAAATGATTTGGTATGACAATCTACCGCCAAATTCCATCGACTCATTTGCCATGTTAGCAGATTCTTTAGTAAAGGCACATGCCGGGGCCATAAAGGTTGCGACGAGGAAATCGGACCTTTTCAAAGTAAAACAAAAGGATAATGAAATCCCGAGGGAGTTCGTATCCTGATTTCAAATGGAACTCTTAGAGTTGCCACCTGTCACAGATGATTGGACCGTTCAAGATTTCACTAAGGGGTTGAATGAACTAAGTTCGATAGCATCACGTCAACTGAAGTAGAATTTGATCGAGTATCCGGCGGTGACCTGGACCGATGTACACAATCGGTACCAATCGAAGATCAGGATCGAGGATGACCAACTAGGAGTTCCTTCTGATTTCGTATATTCGAATAGGTCCGTAGCCAGAAATCAGAGGGACATCGATAGGGAACCTCGATCGAGCAAAGACCGATTCCAACCTTACATCGCAGATCGCAGGACCAGCGGTCCTGGACGTAATTCTACCCGAAATGATCGAGGACAGAGTTCTCGGGGACTTATGAGAAAAAGTGGTTTTGATAAGCATGTCGATCCCACGGAGGTACTTCAGTTGTCGGAGTATAAATTTAATGTCGAATTGTATCAACAATTGGAAGAATCAAAGATACTAGATGGCCCAGGCCCATACAGATCGATCATTCCCAAAGAAACCCCAACCTGATGTGTAAGTATCATGGCACACATGGCCACAAAACCGAGGATTGCAAACAATTAAGAGATGAGGTAGCCCATCTATTCAACGAGGGTCACCTTTGAGAGTTCTTAAGTGATCGAGCCAAGAATCATTTCAGAGAAAGGGACAACAACATGAAAAATGAATAGGAAGAGCCGCAACATGTGATCCATATGATCGTTGGCGGGGTCGATATTCCACAAGGGATCGTGTTCAAATGCACTAAGGTATCAATTACTAGGGAAAGATGGACTCGAAATTAAGTGCTAGAAGGCACCGTATCATTCAACGACGAAGAAGCAGAAGGAATTTCTCAACCTCACATCGACGCTTTGGTAATTTCTATCTTATTAAATAAAGTTTAAGTTAAGCGTGTTTTAGTGGATCCAAGTAGCTCGAAAAATATTATCCGATCGAGGGTTGTGGAGCAGCTCGGCCTACAAGACCAAATCGTGCCCACAGCTCGGGGTTTTGAACGATTTTAGCATGGCCAGCGAAAAAACTAAAGGAGAAATCATTTTACCAGTAAATATGGCCGGAACTATTCAAGAAACCAAGTTCCATTTAATCGAGGGACATGAGGTACAATGCGCTGCTCGGGAGGCCCTAGATTCACAATATGACGGCAGTCTCTTCGACTCTCCAGCAAATGATGAAATTCCCTACACCAGACGGGGTGAAAACACTATACGGGGAGCAGCATGCTGCAAAGGAAATGTTTGCGGTCGATGAGGTGATACCGGTATCGGCACTGTCAACATCGAAGGGATCGGACATCAAAGGAAAACAGGAAGCCAAATAGAAATCAGATCCACCAGCCTTGACTGAATCAGAGAAGCAGGAAATAGAGGAAAAAGAAGATGAAGATTATTGGACCCCTCGAAACTTCGCTGTTCCCAAAGATTCTGACGCCACCAAATTAACAGTCGAAGAGCTGGAACAGGTTATATTGATCGAGTACCTGCCCGAGCGAAAGGTATACCTAGGAACACGGTTAACCCCGAACTCAGGATAAAACTCATTAAATTTCTTATTGATAACATGAATTATTTTGCTTGGTCCCACTTAGACATGATAGGGATCCCACCAGAGATAACAACACATCAATTAAGTTTTGGCCCGAAGTTCAGGCCAGTGAAACAAAAGAGAAGGCCCAGTCTGAGGTAAAACACCCATTCATCAAGGACGGGGTAACTAAAATTCTCAAATATAGGATCCATTCGGGAAGTAAAATATCTCGAATGGCTAGAAAATGTAGTCGTAGTCCTTAAAAAAGGGAACAAACTTAGGATGTGTGTAGATTATAAGGATTTGAACAAGGTATGCACCAAAGATTCTTTTCCTCTGCCTAACATTAATCGTATGATCGACGCCACAGCCGGCCACGAGATCCTTAATTTTTTTTACCTATTCTGGGTACAATCAAATCTAAATGAACCCGGAAGACCAAGAAAAGACTTCATTCATCACTAAGTTTGGAACATATTGCTATAAGGCAATGCCTTTTGGGCTAAAAAACATAGGTGCTACCTACCAACGCCTAGTAAATAAAATGTTCGAAGAAATAATAGGTAAGTCAATGGAAGTATATATTGATGATATGTTATTTAAGTCCCTGCGTGCAGAGGACCATTTGAAACATTTGCAGGAAACATTCAAGATACTGAGAAAATACAACATGAAGCTCAACCTCGAGAAATGTGCTTTTGGGGTCGGTTCGGGTAAGTTCCTCGGCTTCATGGTGTCAAATCGGGGGTTCGAGATCAACCCCGATAAAATTAAGGCTATCAAAGACATCACTATCATGGACAACGTCAAAGCCGTACAAAGTCTGAAAGAGGGGTAGCTGCCTTAGGTCGATTCATCTCGAGATCGTCTGATTGAAGCCATAGGTTCTTCTCACTACTCAAAAAGAAGAACGATTACACTTGAACCCCGAAATGCCAATAGGCACTAAAAGAATTGAAATGGTATCTCTCAAGCCCACCATTTCTTCATACTCTAAAGGTAGATGAAAATCCCTACTTATACATAGCAGTCTCGAAAATCGAAGTAAGTAGAGTCCTAGTTCGAGAAGAGAAAGGTACGCGATTTCCTATTTATTACGTAAGTCGAACTCTATGAGAAGCAGAAACTAGATATTCACACTTAGAAAAATTGGCACTTGCTCTAATAAGCGCCTCTAGGAAGCTAAAACCATATTTTCAATCTCATCCAATATGTGTATTAACCACTTACCACTTCGTAATATTTTACATAAGCCCGAACTGTCGGGCCGATTGGCCAAATGGGTCGTCGAGCTCAGTGGGTACGATATTGAATATCAACCCCGAACGACCGTCAAGTGTCAAATTTTGGCAAACTTCGCAGCCGATTTCACGCCAACCCTCGTACCCGAAGTTGAAAAGGAACTTTTATTGAAATCGGTTACATCATCGGGGTGTGGACCCTTTTTACAGACGGCGCTTCAAACGTGACGGGGTCCGGGCTAGGCATCATTTTGAAGCCGCCCACGGGCAATACTATTAGGCAATCCATCAAAACTTCTAAGTTGACTAACAATGAGGCCGAGTACGAGGCCATGAGTGCAGTTCTCGAACTAGCTAAAAGCTTGGGAGCGGAATTCATTGAAGCCAAGTGCGACTCTCTGCTGGAAGTGAACCAAGTAAACAGAACCTTCGAGGTTTGAGAGGATAGAATGCAAAGGTATTTGCATAAGCTTCAAGTTACATTGCATTATTCAAAGAATGGACTATGCAGCATGTACCTCAAGAATAGAACAGTGAAGCCGATTCCCTTGCAAATTTAGGATCCTCAATCGAGGACGACGAAATAAGCTCGGGGAATGTCATTCAACTCTCAAAGTCAGTAATTGAAGAAGGTCACACTGAGATAAACTCCACAAGCCTAACCTGGGATTTGATGAATAAATATATTGAGTATTTGAAAAACGGAAAGCTCCCATCAGACCCTAAAGGATCGAGGGTCCTACGAACGAAAACTGCTCGATTCACATAGGCTGAGGATGGAACATTGTACAGGAGGACGTTCGATGGACCGTTAGTGGTATGTTTGGGACCAGGGGACACCGATTATGTCCTACGAGAAGTTCACGAAGGCACTTGTGGAAACCACTCCGGTGTCGAATCACTAGTTCACATAATCATCAGAGCAGGATACTATTGGGATAGTATGGAGAAGGACACTAAAGAATTCGTTCAAAAATATGATAAGTGTCAAAGGTATTCACCTATGATCTACCAGCCCGTAGAACAGCTTCATTCGGTCATATCCCCATGGCCATTTATGAAACGGAGGATGGATATCGTCGTCCCTCTGTCATCGGCCCCAGGTAAAGCTAAATTCACTTTATTTATGACTGACTATTTCTCTAAATGGGTTGAAGAACAGGCCTTCGAAAAAGTCAGAGAAAAATAAGTTATAGACTTCATCTGGGATCACATCATATGCCGATTCAGGATACCTGCCGAAATTGCATGCGACAATGGAAAGCAATTCATCGGCAGCAAGGTAACAAAGTTTCTCGAAGAGCACAAAATAAAAAAGATCTTATCGACGCCGTATCATCTAAGAGGAAAAGGCCAGGCCGAATCAACGAACAAGACTATCATTCATAATCTGAAGAAAAGGTTGAACGATGCCAAGGGGAATGGAGAGAAATTCTACCCGAAGTCCTTTGGGCATATCGAACAACTTCGAAGTCCAGTACGGGGACAACATCGTTCTCCTTAGTATATGGATCTGAAGCTTTGATTCCAATCGAAGTCAGGGAACCCATCGCCATATTTTGATACACAATGGAAGAATCAAATCACGAGGCTATGGATACTAGCCTCGAACTATTAGATGAAAAATGAGAAACTGCCCTCGTTCGAATGGCCACGCAAAAACAACGCATCAAAAGGTATATAATCTAAGGACCAACCTTCGCCACTTTAGAATCAGAGACTTGGTTTTGAGAAAAATCACCCTTAACATTCGAGACCCTAACAAAGTAAAGCTCGACCAAAATTGATAAGGACCATATCAAGTCCTCGATATCGTGGGAAAGGGATCCTACAAGATAGGCACGATAAATGGCGAGCAACTACCAAATAATTGGAACATCTCACTCCTCAAGCGATATTATTGTTAATGTATGACCTTCTCCTTTTTCGTTTACATTTTAAACCTAACCTATTTTTAGGTGTTCGAGCGAAGGTATCAAAGTTCTTACCAAGCAGGAACATGTGAAGAACATAAAGCTCGTGTTGCACTCTTTTTCCCTTCGACCGATTTTTATCCCAAATGGGTTTTCCGGCAAGATTTTTAACGAGGCAACCTTCATTCGTGCCGACTTAGAGTATCCGAGATCTCTTTACAATCAACCTCAAATACTGGGGGGGCATCACCCCCGAATTTTATATTTTCAAGGAAAATACTTCGTGTCAAAGGGATCTCGATAGGAAAACTTTATAATGGGTCAAACGGTCGAATGAACCGTGTCCGTATAGATTAGTTGATCCCCAATGGCAAAACATGTACGCATGTATGAACTATTCAAAGAAGTAATTTTCCTTACCAGATATCTTGTGTCTTAATGAAAATTTCTACTTTACAAGCTCCATCCTTACGATTTCTTGTGAAAACTGGCTCAAGGTCCAAGTACAGCTACACCTCGAACAATCATTTCCATACTCGGGTACCGCCGTAAAAAATCAACATGTTCGAACTATCTAACTTCGAAACCGTAAGACCTCAAAGAGGCAACCTTCGATTTATAGGCCAAGACCACCATTCTCAGGGACTAACACTTTGAACAAGTTCGAAGTGTTATCGAGAAAATAATCCAAAAAGGCATCCCAAAGTCTACGACTAAACTAGTGCGACTTGGAGACGTCTGAATCCCGCAATGAAAATAGGCCTTCGAATTCTTTGAAAAATCCAGTTAAAAAAGGCTACTCTAGACAAAATAATCAAAGGGATTCGATAATATCAGCCCTCGAAAAACCTTAAGAGGTATCGAATTATTTAAATACAAATTTTTGCTAAGGCATAAAAAGTAAAAGGGTTTCAATCAATGTTAAACCCTCAAAAAACCAAATGGGTAAAAAATTCATGCTAAGGCATAACATAAATTTTATAAAGTTTTTAAGCCGAAAAGGGGAAAATCCATTCTTCTAAAACCATATCGGCCCGATTCAAAGAGCCTAAGGGCCATTACATTTTAGACTTTGAGAATACGCTCTCACTCAATTCAAACCTAAGGGTTTCGCTACTTCAAGCTCGAGTAAAAACTCACTCAACTACAATTCAAGAATCCGTTCTCACTCAATGCAAACC
The DNA here is from genome assembly GCA_005239505.1 of Nicotiana paniculata. NCBI lineage: Eukaryota > Viridiplantae > Streptophyta > Magnoliopsida > Solanales > Solanaceae > Nicotiana > Nicotiana paniculata. The sequence goes on along the minus strand of ML321118.1, from coordinate 10,609 downwards.
TAAGGGTTCTATTACTTCGATTTCGAGTTTTATTTGAACTCGTCTATGAAAGCAGTATTATTTTGACTTCGGTCAAATTGCCTAAATCCGAAGTCTTAAACATATTATGAACTATGCTAAAATTTTACAAGGCAGAAAGCAGGTTAAAATTATCATAAGGCAAAAATTGAGAAGAAATTCAAATGAGAAATATTTTATATATATCTTAACAAGAGTATGTACAAAGGACCGACAAGGGTCCTACACAAAACAAAAAAGAAAAAATTACAAGAGTCCTAGCTATGCTCGAGGTTGACTTCTTCCTTGGTGGAAGCTTCCTCTTCGATCCCCTTACCTTTATCGGACCCGCTCTTGCTTCCTTCATCATCATCTTCATTATCAGAGGAGGACAATAGCCTGGCATCGGCTTCAAGCATCTTTGCTTGAGCTATCTCCTCAGAAAGGTCGACGCCTCAGGCATGAATCTCCTCGAGGGTCTCTCTCTGAGATTGACACTTAACCAACTCAGCAGTCCAATGTGCTCGATCGATAGCCTTCATCGGTTGAGTTTGAGCAGCCTCGGCATCAGCCAGGTGTATAGCTACCGACTTTTTAGCTTGGGTGGTTGCCTTTTCAGCCTCAGTTCGGGCTTTAACGAGTTCAGCCTCGAGTTCCTCGATTCGCTTGGCCTGAACCGAGCACCTCTCCCTAGCATTCCGAAGTTGTACTTTGGCCGATGACAATTGAGTCAATGCGGTCTCTTTCTCTGTAGCAAAGTGGTCCATGCAATCCTTCCACCTATGGTAGTTAGCTTTAAAAGAAATGTGACCAACACCTCAGAAATAAGAGAGAGAAACTCACCATGGTTCTTTGCCTCCTATTTGCCTTTTTTCCAAGTCGCGCCAACAACCCTCAGCATAGGAGGAAGTCGAGGCCAACTTCCGAACCCAGTCCTCGAGGTCGGGAACCGCTCGACGCATCCAAGCATCCGTTGCATGACAAATGAAGATGTTAAATGAAGCCAAAGAATAGAAACATGGAAACTAACGAGTAAAGAGTTACTTACCTTCCAGGATCCACTTCTCGGGGAATGGCATTTTTTTCTTCGGGATGAGGTCACAGGTCCTTACCCGAACAAACCAACTCATACACCCCTGGTCCTTGTCCTTGTCAATACTCGAGAACAACGCCTTGGTCGCTCGACGTCGCATTTTGATCAAATCTCGAAAGATTTGGGGGCAGTATAATCTGATGAGGTGGTCGAGGGTGAATTGAAGCCCCTTGACTTTGCTGGAAAAGAATCGGAGCATGATCATGATGCGCCAGAAAGAAGGGTGAACTTGGCCGAGGGTCACTTGGTACCTCTTACAGAAATCAATGATGACTGGATCGAGGGGACCCATCGTGAAAGGGTAAGTGTAAACACTTAGAAACCCTTTCACATGGGTGGTAATGCTTTATTCAGGAGAAGGGATTTGTACAACTTTGTCCCCGAGTTACAATACCTTTTAAAGTCCTCGAGATATTTCACTATTATCGAGCATATATATCTCGATACATGCTCACATCGGCCAAGGACTGATGGAGGGTTCTCGACTTTGAAGTCGGACTTTAGAACACACGGGCCGGGAACAAACTCACTAGGGAGAGGTTCCGCCGGCGTTTTATCACCGGCCGACCATGAAGAAGAAGAGGAAGCCTTTTCCTTTTGGGAAACGGTTTTGGAAGTTTTCGCCATTATACGAGTAGAAGAAAGAGGAAAGTGTTGAGTTCTGGTCGTTTGAAACTAACAGAGATGGCCTAAGGAGTGATAAAAAAGAAGAGATTGAGAGAGTTAAAGACTTGAAAGAATTGATGAAGGTGAAAGTAAAAGTTTGGTTCAACAAAAGAAGCCCTATTTATAGATTCACGGTGACGATTCGACGGCGCTAGTGGCCGACCACCCACTTACGCACATTAATGGTTTGGGGAACTGTACCGACGGGATATTTCAGTAACTTCTATCGCCTACGTCACGAGGATGACATCATTATTTATCGAGGTCATAAGAAAATCGAGGCTCAAATCATTTCTTATCATTATATTCTAAGAAACAAGTGGATTATCTATATACGGTAAAAATTGGGGTTACCCGATTTCACTATTTGGTCGAGGCTGGAATGTTGCATTAAAGAACTAAGACGACGAGTCCGAAATCTAAGCTTCTTTCTAGGTCGAGGTTGATATTAATCGAGGCCAGAAGAGATAGACTTCGGGTAATATCGGATATCTTTATAACGGAAAAGGCGAGATATCTGCCATTGGTCGAGGATCGTGGCGTGAATCTCGGAACGGATCAAATCTATAGCGGTTAATCAGCTGTTTATATGATTTCCTTCTATAATTATAAGTATACTTTAATTAGGATTCCTCTTCTATGTAAATAGGAATTTCATTCATTTGTACGGATCATTCATTATTGACTGAAAAAATGTATACAATCATTTCTTTCTTGCTTATGCTCTACTTAATATTCATCTGAATTGTTCGTCTTTTATTGCTTTTACATTACCACCTTGAGGTCACTTCAATTCGAAGTTGAGGTACAGTTTTAACACTGGTTTGGTTTATTTTATAGTTCTAATTCATTTATTTTCTCGTTTATCAATTGGTATTGGAGGAAATCATATATCCTCAAAGTCACGATATAAGTTTAATTATTATCCGAATTTTAGAGTAAGCACATTTATAATAGATTGAGAGACCAGGGGAGGAGGCATGTTAATCTGAGCAGTGTCATCCAAAACCGCTACGTCATGGATGATTTTTTATTTATTAATATGTATGTAAAGTAATACTACGTAAAACAAAGGCAGAATACATTGGAAACCCCTTAAAATTGTCCTCACTTTTCACTCAGACACTCCATCTTAAGTCCGTTCCATTTGAACACTCCAACCACACCTCGAATGTGTCATTTAAACACAAAATTCATAAGCAACCAAACATAAAAAATGCGTGTAATTCACTCGCCACAGTGACGAATAAAAAAGAGACACATGGATTTAACTTGAATTAATGAATTAAAAAAAGTCTAATCTCTCTCTTTCAGCTTCGCCTCTCTCCCTCCTCCCACAAAATCCAACTTCAAGTCCACTTTCAAGATAATCATGTCCTCGAGGGTTATATACTCCAATATCATCTGATGTATTCGCTCATATGTATTTTTATTAGCTTGGTCTAAGACTCTAAGGTAGGAATCCCTGGCAAGTCCACAATTGTAAGATTAGGAAAACCATTCTTCTTCAGGATCAGAGTCAAGGGTTGTTAGATATTTCATTTGTTGTGCTAGCAATTGCATTTGTCGCGTGATTAATTTCTAAGGCTACACACCATTCATCATCATCATCGTCGGTACTACTTCTGAGTGTTCTCGATTTTATTTTAGATCTGGGGAAGGGAGAATTTTATGCCAATTTTTTTGGGGTTCAAAATTCTTTCTGATTTTCTCTTTCTTTAGATTCACGAAAATTCGCTGGGAAAAACAAAGTCTCGCCCTTTTTTGAGATATAAATATGATTTATCTTTAGATGCAAGTCACAAAGTTTAATTTCGTTAATGATGAGGAAAACGAAACTTTGCCGGAAAAAAATAAAGTTTCGCCGGAAATATTAAAAAGGTTGCTGGACGTAGTTGTTGGGGCTGCTCGTTTAAAGACTTAAAGGGATTGTTGGACGTAGTTGTTTTGGGTGTTTACAGTAAAGCTTGGTAAAGCTCACATGGTGTTAATTGACAGGATATGGTAGAATGAGAAGATGGAGAGGTGAGAGAAAGAAAGTTATTTTATTTTATTTATTTTATTTATTTTTTCTCTATTGACATTTATTTATTCTTTGGAACCCGTAATAATAGCATCCATGCTCTCTAATGGAACGGATTTAAGATGGAGTGTCAGGGTGAAAAGTGAGGACAACTTTAAGGTTTGCCGATGTATTCTGCCTAAAATAAAACACTATATATAGAGCTGATATCGCGTGACCAAAGAGCTTCGTTGGCTCGCTGGAAATGCAATGCAGATTTCCAGGTGGTAGTCAAGAGTTCGAAACCCTACTAGGTTGGTTTATATTTTTTAAAAATTTTCAGCATTGTATCACTGCCAAAATACTTCTAGTGATTCATAGAATAGAGGAAGAAATATTTGTAATGAGTCTATCGTAGATACAATTACATAGAACTCGTCGAAGAGAGAGTTGTAATAAGGTACTTCAATTATATATACTTTTTTTTAAATATGAAATAGGATGTCATTATAGTATTTTATATATTGGTTTACTTCTTTAAATGTCGACACCGCGTACGCCCCTGTGAGAGACTAATGTTGTACTAAATTCAAAATTTTCAGCATACATTTATTTTACTATGTCTTAAAGAAAATCCTATAACCAAAGGAGGTGATCGGCGATGTACTAAATGCAAGTTGCGTGAGAATTAGTAGTCTAATTAATTGAAAATTTAATTTTTTTGGTGAGAGTTCGATTATCCACCTTGCAATCACGGTGCAAGTTGCACGTATCTATCCATACCATGGGTGGAACTGCAAGAGGACTTTATAACATGTTAAGTCGTATTGACAAATGTCTTTTGTTGTTTCCCTTGGCCAGCCTGCAGTAATTGAGCAAAGAGGATAGGAATTGCCTCCACTTGCTGCTTCTTTGTCCCCAATAATTAATTGAGTTGAATATTATACTTTCCTTTTTTCGATTTATCAACGAATATTCAATTCACCAATTCAATAAATTTGGATTTGACTTGGCAGGCTTATTAAGGAAAATAAAGCGCTCGTTACTAAAAGCATTCTCTATTTTCAATGTTCGAGATTCAAATATCTAATGTTAATAACTCACATTTTTATCCAATTATGACTGCGATTAATTTAGTGATCTTAATAGCAAATTTAAGATATTATATTGATTTAGTGATACACTAATAGCAAATTTAAATAAATTATATCATAGGTAAAGGTGGATGAAATAGTGACAAAAATAAGGTAGAAGGAGAAAAGAACATTTTGTGAAATCGAAACCCTGCATTAAAACTTTAACCATTATATTGCAAGTCAATTCTCAATTCATGTTTTTTTTTTAACTTGTTGCTTGCTTACATTATATTGTTGCTTCTACATTTTCGATTATTCTGGCCTTAGGGCAGTCTGGTTGATAAACGGTCAAAAATGTATATTTTTTGATGTATTTTTATCTCATAACTTGTGTGATTACGGTAGGTTACATCAATTTTTGTAGTGAATTATGCTCATTACGTGCATTCTTATGTGTAGGAGCAAGTTGGACGAAAAATGAGCAAAATATGTTGATTCGGGACCAAAAGACAAAAGAAGGGCTTTGCTCGTTCACTCTCGCGAGCACACGAGAGAGTGAACGAGCTAGCTGAGGAAAAGATTGAGAAAAAACAACGGATTATGGCAAAAAAGCATGGAAGTGCACGAGAGACCTAGAAAGAAAAGAAAAAGAGAAGAACTTCGCTCGTTCACTCTCGAGTGCGCACGAGAGATTGAATGAGCTATCCTAAAAAGGTTATTTTGAAGTGGGCTTGTATTATTTCGCCTCATGCTAACCATATCTCATATAAATAGTCTTTAAACTCACTTTTGAGGGGGGAGGGGGGAGGGGGGGAGAAGGGGGGCATTTTAAGAGAAGAGAATCGACCGAATGAGGCAAGAACACACTAGGAGCAAGGCGGAGATTTCTTCTACGAGTTTTTCACTTCCTTCTTCCTATTTTTATTATTGGTTATGAATTCTAGTATTGTAGTTTTGCATACTATTATGAATAACTAATTCGTTATCTAGGGTTTTGATGGAACCTTTTTATATAATTGAGTCGTTGGATTTCTCTACTAATTCAACTACATGTTTATTTTTGTTGATTGAATGACCATCAATTGACTGTGCCTATTTAGGGTATATATTGCTCGAGAGAGAGAGAGAGAGAGTACGCATTTAGGTAGTTGTTGAACAACATCACTCCTAGCGTATGTGAGAGATCAATACGGAGGGTTTAAAGGCGGGATTAGAGATAACGGAACTTTGGTGCGATCGTAGTGAGCGGTGAATTAGTGCCAGCTAGCGTAGTTGAGAGAATATATCTAGTAAATTGTGATAGTTTCTCAAGAGAGAGCTACGACATCCAAAGTACTCACGATCGGTAGAGAATATTTAGGCGAAATTATAGAAGACATAACGGGCCGACAATTGGGGAAATCATAACTCTAGACCTCCTTAATCTTGTCTCCACCCCTTAGTATCTTTAGTTGTTAGTTCACTCCTTTAAATTGTTAGTTAATTAGTTTAACATAAGAATCTTTATATTTATAATTTAGGAATTGTTCGAGCTTGTCTTCTTAGTAATAGTCAACAATTGTAGTTAAACCTTAGTTCTCCATGGGATTCGACTCCGAATTTTAGACCGGATTATATTTGCCGCAACCGCTTATCCTTTTTAGGACTAGAGTTGGGCATGATCATGCACAAAGCATTTCGCATTCCCGCAGGGTTCAGGAAAGGGTCGCACCCCAAAGAACATTATGTAGACAGTCTAGCTATCTTAATACAAGTATTAGTGGCTGCTTCCACGACTCGATGTCTCACGGAGACAACTTTACCGTTGCTCCAAGACTCTCCTTCCTTAACAACATTATTCTAGCCTTTAAGGAATTATTGTGATGTTTCTTTTTCCATCTTGACCTGAATATATTGTAGTGAAAACAAAGCAAGAAACTTTAACTAATTCCTAAAATATGTACATGTCAAGTATAATGTTTTTTTTTTTTGGTTTCCTATCCGATGTTCGGTACCCACATTGGAGTCCCATTAAATCCAGATTTGCGCCGGGAAGTTTCATATTGAGGGGTAAAGCGCTTCCTAACAAAGGCGACTTCATACCCAAGGACTCGAACCCGAGACCTCTAGTTAAGGATGAAGGAGTACTTACCACTCCACCACAACCCTTGTTGGTAAGTTTAATGTTGTTACTTGTTAGTATGAACAATTCCCAATTTGATAATCTAATTGATCCAGTATTTGATTACAGCTCAGTCGTTCAACAATCAATTAATCAAGGAACCCCAAAGAAAACAAGACCCCATCAAATTTTAACTACAAGACCCCAACTGTTTTACTTCGATACCATTAAACATCCTCCCTCAGTGTAAAACTTCAGACGAATTCCACGTCGGCAAAATATGCATGAGAGATATGTCGAGTATATAAGTAAATAAATTTTAGACCATTGTGATGCATTTTAAAATTATGCGGGCTTGTATTCAAAACGGACATATCTTTACTGAGTTACACTGTTACATATGGCATCAGAGTAACTTTGCATACAATCTTGAACGATGGTGGGGCAAACCTCAACGGTCAACTCAGCGACTGTGCTAAGTCCTAAGGGAGGAGGTGTATATGACACCTTAGTCGAATCCCACATCGATACAAGACAAATGATGGGTATATAAATAAATAAGCTTTAAACCCCGTGACACATTTTAAAGCCGTACGTTCTTGGGCTCAAAGAGAACAATATCATTAGTGTGAAAAGTTGTTACACTCCGTTCGGTGTTCTGCTTATATAGATTTTTCTAGTTTGTTCGTCAACTTGTATGAGATTAGACCTTATGACTAGCTTATGTAAGCTGCGCGAATTAAGTTACATATAGAAAGTTGATATTGAAAAAAAAGCTACATATAAGATTATAGACATATCTTGATGATGTAAGATATTTTAAAATAAATCGCACAAATTTGGCTCAATGTAAAAAATATTATATATTATTAAAAGCGTCTTTGAACCGACTTAGGCTGACATGTTTGGCAAAAGAATTTTCAATTGTATCAATATCATGAAATAGTTTCTTATTCTACTTTGCTCACCTTTTTTTTAATTAGGAGTTAGCACTATGTATTCTTAACCATAGATCTTGAGATCAAACTCGAAGATTGATAAACTTTTATGTAAGGAGTGTTTTACCCTTTAGTGAGCCTATTTAATGTAACTCCCAATTAACAGATTTCGAATATTGAACGGTTAAAAAAAATTCACTATAGAAGAATTCCAATTATTGGTTTCTTTGTGGTGTAACATAAAAGTTCTTTTACGCTTTTAATTTTTAGTTCTAATTCTTCTCTTTCCTTCAAATTCTATACTCAAAGGTTGAATTTTCACACTTTATCTAATACTCCTTCCGTTTACTTTTACTTGTCCACTATAAATTTTGCACACTTCTTAAGAAATAATAAATAAAATACATAATTTATCATGATACGCATATTAATTGATACATGTTTTTCATGAATTTGAGAAAATAATTTGAAATGAGTAATTAATACTGTGGATATTACAGAAAAAAATAAATTATCTTCTCTTGATAGATTAAAAATGGCAAGTGACAAGTAAAAATCTATTTTTAGAATACTGGACAAGTAAAAGTGCACGGACAAAATATATCTTTGTGTTGCGGTTTGGTAATCCTCTTTGTTAAGAAGTCCACAACTTTGATATGTACATTGAAAACAAAAGGATCAAATCCACATGTGAATTCCTCGAGTTCCAATTTTCAGCTCTAGTTGTTGAAATTAGAGAAGGGAGACAAACAATACTAATTTGATGGCAATTTGACTACTTGTATGGATTATTGATTTGAGTTTTAGATAAATTCTTAGTCATCTTACTAGCGAGTATCTTTTAAAAATAATAATAATTACTCTACTAATTTGGATTAGGGCTAGATAAGTCTGAACTAATCCTCCATTCCTAAATTATGTAGAACTTTTAAATTTTGTCCTTAGTCGATGATTTATCAAAAACAATATCTCTATTTTCACAAAGTAAGAGTAAGGTTTGCATAAATTCTATCCTCCTCATATCCACTTGTGGGGTCGCACCGGTCTTTTTGTTGTTGTTGTCGTCGTTTTCAATTTATCATAGAGTTTAAGAACAAAAATTTTTGTTTTTAAAACTTATGGCCTAAAACAAGACTTAGATATTTGGGTGACAGTAGATTATCTCATTAAGGATAACATAGAAAATATTAGGTTAAATTACTTCCATTGCATACAAACTGTATAAACCAATCAAACAAACTTCTAGATAGAATTTATATTTACATGAAATAAAGCTTAATCAATGGAATCAAAAAGAACAAAATAATTACATGATCCAAACCACCTTCACTCTTCCCCATCACCTCCTATTTCTTGATTTTTAGTACTTGTCATCCTTGTTTAGGACAGAAGCTTAATCTTGTACTTTTAACTTTTATCCAATTTCTTTTTCCTTTTTTGGACATTTCTTTCGAACAGAGAGTCTATCAAAAATTGTTTCTTTACCTTTACAAGAAAAGAATTAGATTGCGTACATATTGTCTCTTCACCTTTACAAGATAAGAATTAGACTGCGTACATATTATCGTTCTCAAACACTACACTGAGTTTATTTTTCTCTTTTTGGACATCCCTTTATTTGTTCAATCCATTTTATGAAACCAAAAATGGTGACAAAGGTGGCACTTCAAAAATACCTTTTCCATCTCCACAATCCCAAATTGAAGACCAATTTGAAGGTGTCAATGGAGTTACCATTTGCTCTCTTTTAACCTCCTTTTTTACCACAACAACTTCATCTTCATCCACCACTTCTCTTACCCTTTTCCCACAAGAATTTAAATTTAAATTTAAATTCAAATTTACACTTTGCTCAATCACATTATTTTCTTGCTTAAAGTTGCTTACTTCAAGTGGGAAATTCAAGATTGCTTTACTCCCTCTTAGCTTAAATGCTGCTCTATCATATGCCATGGCTGCTTCTATTGCAGTTTCAAAAGTTCCTAACCAAACCCGAGTTCCCTTTCGGGTCGGGTCACGAATTTCAGCAGCAAATTTTCCCCATGGCCTTTGCCTTACTCCTCTGTATTTCTTCTGAACAGAGTGCTCTGTTTTTGGCTCCTTTGCTTTTGGTTCCTCTGTTTTCTTGACATTCGGTATTGTAATATTAAGAGAAGGTTTTCTTTCATTAAAACTTGTCTTTTTGGGGAAATTTGAGATTGTTATACGAGGTACTAAGTTGGGTTTTGGTTCAAATTCAAAAGAATTAAATTCTTGGTTCAAACTTTGAGCTAAGTTTGTGGGATCAAAAGAGAAATTTTCCATTTTGAGATCAGAGGTTAAAGAATCAAATGATTCAGAAACAGAGGAGTTTTGAGAACAAAGGGTACTACTTGTTTCTGATGATGAGCAATAATTTTCCATAAAAGCAACATCATCCAAAAGATGTTCCCTTATCAAATCAAGATCCATTTAAATCTTTTAAAGAAATGAAGAAATTTGTAGAGGTAAAATATGGGGGAAAAGATGGTGTTTTTCTTGTTCAAAAAATGAAAGAATTAAAGGGTATTTTGAGTTGAATTGAGTGGAAAAGAAAGAGTGAAGAGAGAGGATTATAAAGGGTGGAAATTTTTTGAGTCAAGTGGAGGTTTAGAGGAGGTTTCTTGGTTGGAGAGAGGAAGCCTCGTGTGGGCTATCCAATAATTATTTATTTTTTTAATGTATAAAAGAGTACTAGTTGTAGGTTTTTAATTAAAA